>OMNW01010611.1:53652-108418 GCA_900303245.1 Selene dorsalis
GCAGGATGTGGACATGGATCTGAAGAGGAGTAACCAGGAGACTCTGCTTGAAGCTGGAAGTTTGTTATTGATCAAGGAAAATCTTCCATCCCCTGAGGTCCCCAGTCTTTACACCCGCATCCGCAGCCTTCAGAGACTCAGGGTCAGACACACATGTTTTTTTTTTATCAATGCTTCTCTTGCTGTATTTCTGTTCAAGGTAAACCTGTATGTGCCCTCTATAAATTTTTCATTCATGCAGGGCAGAGTCAGAAAATAGGCTTAAATGTCCTTTGTAGAGATTTTAGACTCATGTTGAAAACTATTTGATTAAGTCTACAACAAAGAGTTGTTTTTAAGTATGTTATGTTGATTATTTTGAGAGATACTGTACTTTGTTGTCTTTTGTGGAGGAGGTTTTCTTGAATGCTAAATAATATGTTCTGCTCTTCTTTGTTTTAATAGAAAGAGCTCACATTCACTGTCTGTCTTCATTACACCTATTCCAACATGGATGAAGAAATACAGGAAAGGCAGCCAGTAACAGTGGGCAAACCCCTGGTGTCCAAACTCAACCTCCATGAACCACGGCAACCTTGTGCCATCCCTGCGTCAACATCCCTCAGCCCTGACCCCTTCAATGTCCCGGAGTGCTCATACTACAGCGAGGATTTCACATCTGTCGAATCAGCCTCAAACGCGTTGTTGTATGATGCACAAACTGGCAGAGGGTCTTCAACAACTAGGACTTCCTCGAGGAGTGCCAATATACCAGAGGAGACTGACAGTCCTGAATTATTTGATACCCCTGCACCTCTTGTTGGCAGCAAAAGCTTGCCCCACAGCCAAGTGAATGACACAAACTACAAATTTAGTGACATGTGCAATTTTACCTCTTTCTAGATATTATGCCCCTTGGTTTGACCATTACATTCTGATAACTAGGGGTTTTCAAAGTGTGGGAGAGTGAGCCCCCCTTAAAGTAAAAATAAACAGCTGTACCCACCACCCCCACAGGAAAAAAAAAATCTTATTAATGCATTAACATATTTATTATCAGTTACTATGACCAAAGCAATATTTGATTCATTAAACGTAAATTAGCCTTTCCTGTAGGATTTGTTAAACTTACTTGCCAGCTAGCTAGATTGTTTCTCAGCATATATTAATTATCATGACGACATAACAAAGCACTGACAAATAAACCTGATGTAAACATTGACATAAAGCTCTGTAACACACACAAACCAGCTACATGTTCTGTCTGTGTGATCATCTGGGAAGCAGACAGTCTGAGGACAGAGAGCTTTCAGGTTGAACTTTATATTAATAAAATGCACCGATGACACTGTGACAGGTCTCCGCTGTACCTCTTGACCACATGTCAGTTCTTCAGCTGTAGTAGAGGAAAACTCGGCAGTTTTTTTTTTTAGAGCTCCGGTATAGCAAGAGGCTATATGCCGAAGGACACGCTGTACTGCTGATCCAGGTGTGTCTGAGCTTGGTTACCGTGCTGAGAGGCACCGGGTCGCTTTGAGCTGCGTTCATATTAGTTATACCTGACGCTCAGCAGCACGTCTGACGCTCAGCAGCATACCTGACGCTCAGTAGCACGTCTGACGCTCAGCAACACACCTGACGCTCTTCTTTTTTAAACCGGAAGAATTCTACAGCCAAAGCAGTGCTACACTCAGCTGAGCCGGCGGCTACCACGTGTGGCGTTGTTGCCTTCTTTTTTCACGGACAGCTCGCTCTCCCTTTGCATGACACATAGGCTAATCGCAGCCTGTGTGTAAATTATAACATTACACTGTAGATGAAGTTTGATGTACGAGGCAATAAAGAAAACATGGGTTAAAACATGGGTGTAACAACATGTCCCACGTGTATTGTAGTGCAAACGTAAAAAAAAAACAGTTTGTTGTCATCACGTGTGTTTGCCAATCTTTTTTTCCTTCTTTCTTTTAACCAAATGCGCTTTCCTGAATGGTACTCGTCTCCACCAGTGCGCATGCGCCGTGCAATTGACACTTAACTTTAGTTTTGATGTTTACAGATTTTCTTTCTTTTTTCTCACGTCGTGCCCCCCTTTACAAACTCTGGCGCCCCACAGCTAAGCCGCGCCCCACAGTTCGAAAAACGCTGAGTACACAGAAAAAAAGATGTTGAAAAAACTTAAACATTGCAGTTAGTCGCTGTATATGGTCATTGCATTAAGTTGTAAGGTTTTTTAGTTTTCATAAACACTTTTATTAGAAATGAGTACATTATAACATTACACAGTAGATGAAGTTTGATGTACGAGGCAATAAAGAAAACATGGGTGTAATAACATGTTGACTCACGTGTATTGCAGTGCAAACGTTAAAAAAAACAGTTTGTTATCATCACATGTGTTTGCCATTGTTTTTTTTTTTAACCAAAGGCACTTTCCTGAATGGTGCTGGACTCTGCGCTAATACTCCAGTGCGCATGTGCCGTGACGTCTCAGGCTCGCCGCCGCAACCTCCATTTTGCAGTAGTTTTGCAAGCCGACTGCCTGCATCCGTCGCGCAGCAGTAGTAAATAAAGTGAATAAAAAACATAAACACTAAGCAGAGGGATTATTGTTACGAAGAGCAACGATGGCGGACCCATCAGCGGACGTGGAGGTCCCGGAAGGCGCGGAGGTTCGCAAACTGTCGGAGCTGAGAGTCATTGATCTGAAGGCCGAGCTGAAGAAACGAAACCTGGATACCACGGGCGTCAAGAGCGTGCTGTCGGAGCGTCTGAAAAAGGTCTTCTGGCTGCCTCCTGTTGAATAAAGCTTGTTATGTGATAACTTAGGAAGTATGCATTTACTGGCTTCGAGATTTGCACTGTGCCATAATACTATAAAGGCTACGTCAGTTGACGAATGCTAGCCCCATTGACTTTACCCGTATGCTAATGCTAACCGTTAGCTAATGTTTGCGCTGAACAGCTGACAGCTAAATGTGTTTATTCCGTGGCGTTGCACACATTTATCGTGTTTTTTTTTTACCAACACACATCTATTAAATACTTAATTATGTGCTTCTTTTGTATAAACAGGCCATCGAAGAGGAGGGCGGAAATCCTGATGAGATAATTGTGGCTACTGATTCAGCCCCCAAGAAAATCAACGTTACACCTAAACGGGCTGCCAGAGGTAAAGTCTACGCAAGCTGCACACACCTAAACATAAACTGTCTACGGGGTCACTCGTGGCCATGTGTCGTCTGCTTAATTATGAGCTAAATGAAACTGGAGAGTCCTCTGCATGCCAAATGACACATGATACCTTGTCTTGTGGTGCTCAAGCCTGTGCACGTTGCGATGAGAAGTAACTCAATATTTTAGTCTTTGAGAGACCCTCGTCGGTTTGCCGATTACATTCACCTCGAGTATGTGTCAGAGTACATAGCATTCATAGCCTTAGACCCACTGGTCATGTTATATGGTGCAGTGTCACTAAAGACGGACGGATATGTTGTGTGCAGGCTGAATCACCAGATACTAACTACGGCCAGAATAACTCTCCACAATCGCTAAAACACACTAAACATTATGATGTCAACGTAGGATTTGTCAGAGAGCTGTAGTAGAGTTTAAGATGTCATGGATGAGGAATCTGAATTTGTTTGACTTTGAGTATGTTACATTTTATTTGGTCTATAAATGCATTGGTATTTGTGGAGGTTATGGTGGGCACACAACAGCTTTAGTGAGAGTTATTGGACACTGAAGGAAGATGTGGCCTAAATGAGCTTTTTTTTTTTTTTTGTAGATACCAGACAAGAGAGTGATGAACCAGAGGACGGCACTATTGAGGAGGACTCCCATGATGGGCATGTAAGTTTCTTTAGTCTTCTAAGTATATTTTTATACTCATAGTTCTTTATATATGTTTTTGTACAATTGATAGCTGTCCTTAGCAACTGCAAAGTTATCAGGCTCTGGATCATACTGTTATGATGTTACATTTGTTTGCCAGGAGGATCTGCAGGATGAGAACATGCAGGAAATGGACATCCTTGACATGAACGTGCTGGATGAGACGGAGAATGACAATGGAATACCAGCTGAAGATTACGACGACGATGAAAACGAGAATTTCCTTGGAGAAGAAGATGCAGAGCTGAACGAAGATGGTGACAACAGGGATTTCGAGTCAGAAGATGAAGCAAGGCACCCAGAAGTGAGAAACTTATAACCTATCAACATTTTCATCTTAAAATTTGGCACATTTTAATGTTGCTGTACTTATCTGTATTTTAACAGGTGGATGAGTCTGAGACAATGGAGGAAGATGAATATATGACTCGCTCATCAATCAATCTGGTATGTTCCCTCATGACTATTTTTAGAGTACATACAGCTTGTTACACTGGTATATATAATTTCACGCAATCACTTCCATTAATACATCTGTTTGTTTGTTTTAGCCGCCGGACCCAGATGCAGGCGACACGAAAGAAGAAACAGGTACTGTAGAAAGTGGCGTATAAAAAGGTGGAGGCATCTTTTTACAGTGTTGAGCTTGGAATGCAAACACTTTGTTTAGGGAGAGAGACTGGAAGCCCAAAGGGAATTGCTGGATTTGTGCATAAATGTGGTTATCCATTATTATTATTTCCACCATCAAATATTGGTCAAGTTACTGATAATGTTCTGGAAGCTGTAAAATGGCAGTGGTTAACCAATGGATGCACACTGGCAGCAATTACATGTCATGGTTAGGGAGGTTTGAGCTGTTGCAGGTGCTTGCAGTGTTTCTAGGTTGCCACATGAAGACTAAGAAGACCCATCAAGACCAATCAGCCACTGCATCTTTTTAAGGACACTGACTCAGAAAACAGCTGGAAATGAATATGCTGGACTTGAGCTGAAGTTCTGTTTAATACAAATGGACACTTGGAAAATCTGAAAGAAGACGGACTCCAGTGAGCCTCCACTGCTGCTTTGCTGATCTTGTGGCTCTCTTCAGCACTGAAGTCTTTGTCTGCTTTGGATCAGGTGAACAGAGTGAAGTGGTTCAACTTGAGTATTGAGCCAAAGTGTTAGCCGCACTAGTTGCTTGGTTGTCCCCCCCAAGCCTTTGGGTTCTCTTCCAGTCTCTCGTTAGGGACTACTTCATCGTTTTAATACATAGTAGTAAGAGCACAGACCAGTGGTCATGACGTTCCTAATCCAGGCCTTGCCAGTTCCTCGTTAACCATTGCTGTGTTTCAGAAGTGATTAAACTCTGTGCCATTCTATTCCTGTTAAATCCGTAGAAAATGACAAAGTAGCCGGGTCTTGTTTATCTGAGCCGCTTAACGAAGAGCACCACCAGAGCCAGGAGACGAGCCCTGAAGAAGAGCAAGCTGCCACCGCCAGAGGGGAAGACAGTGTGTCTGAGAAAGCCGCCTCTGGAGATGTGGAGAGCGACAAGGATGTTGTTGAGACTGACTCCAAAGAGGTTGGGGACACTCAGAACGTCCCAGAAGAGACATTTGACGCTGAAAACAAAAGCTCGCAGGCTGTTAGTGTAAGCGAAAAGGGCGCTGTGGGTGATACCGTTGATTCAGAAATTGGGTCTAAGAAGGGTGAGGAGGATGAGAAGACAGAAGAGAAAGCCGCTGCGGACTCAGCTTCGACAGTGAAAGAGTCCTCTTCTGTAGAGGGCGATGATCTGAAAAAGAGGTTTGTTGCTTTCTGTCTACTAGAAACCAAAATGGCTATCTCTGTTGCATTGGCTCCTTTGTGCTAGAAAAAATTGGATGCTCTTTTGGAGGTAAAAACGTTCTGTGCATTTGTCCGTTTTCATTTGTCATTCCTGACACTCACCAATTGCCACGTTATTATCCATTAACGAGTAACGTATTGTGATTGTCATAGGGTATAATTCCATTTTTTTCACTGTTAAAGCACGGCACTATGGTACATGATGGGCTGATCACTGTCAACATTTTATCAAACACATAAATGGTCAATACATCAAGGTGAGATCACTGGTGTCCTCACTGCTGTATGTTTATGGCGTTTTTTTCTTTGTCTTTAGCTCTGAGGAAAAAGATGGCAAGGCAGAGTCAAAAGACGAAAAGGGTGAGTGAATGAAATGCGTCCTCCCTATTCGGATCTTAACATTCAATGGAAAAATGCTTTTTAATCCATTTTGTATGTGTGTAGCCGCTGGAAGTGGTGCTGCAGCAAGCAGTAGCAGGAATCTGTGGGTCAGCGGCCTCTCTTCCACGACCAGAGCGACTGATCTGAAGACCCTCTTCAGCAAATATGGCAAAGTAAGTCTATGCAAACTATTTCTCACCATTGTCAAAATGCATATCAATTTATCATTTGAGGTTAATCTTAAATCGACCGTTTCTGTTTCAGGTTGTTGGTGCAAAGGTGGTGACGAACGCCAAGAGCCCCGGAGCTCGTTGCTATGGGTTTGTCACCATGTCCTCCACAGAGGAAGCAACCAAGTGTATCAGTCACCTTCACAGGACTGAGCTGCACGGCAGGATGATATCTGTGGAGCGGGTTAGTGTTGAAGGAAGACTTTTTTTCTTTTGCTGCTTTTATCAGCCTCATCTCTCCTAGATAAACACCTAAAAGTTTCCATGCACCTCGATTAAGATAAAATGAAAGAAATCTTGTTGGGTTTATTTACATTTTAATGTGACTTAAAGGTTTTAATCAAAGTCTTCAGTTTATGGCTTCACCCTGTTGTAACATGCACTGGTAAGAGATGTCAAGAGAAAACGACGCGTTTAAATCAAGATATAGCTGTTCCACTGTCTTTTTGTTAAGCTTGAAGTATAACTTTTGAATCAAACAACATCAGAACAGCATTTTCACAAGTGATCTGATACCTTCGTAGTTTGATATGATCAGTAAGTGAAACGGAATCTGCTCATGCAGCTCTTGTGAGTAAACATGTTTCTGTGTAAACGCTGTAGGCTAAGAACGAGCCAGCAGGGAAGAAGCCAGCAGACAAGAATGACACCAAGAAGTCTGGCAACGACAGGAGACACTCCTCTGACTCCAAGTAAGATCCCTTACAAGCTGCCTTGTGTTTGCCTCATGTCGCATGTCATTTACGCATGTTGCATAAACTTACTTAGCAGCCTGGTGTTGTGTTGCAGTGTCCCTTTAAGTATGACGGGTGCCTATGTTTTTAGCCTTGATGACCCAGTGGTAACCTATAACCTCAGCAGTTGAGAGTTCCTAAGACAACTAAAGACTGCCAGTTATGTCCCCACTCACTGATTTGTTGTATAAAATGTTTGGAAATATAGAACTGATGGAGCTCACACCGGTAATGTGTTTTGTAGGTCTGATGGAAAAGATGAGAAATCAGAGGGAGAAGGAAAAGACGGCAAAGGTGAAAAAAGTCAGATGTTTCCCACCTTCAGTGTATGCTGGGAAAACATTATTTCTGTGGTCATGACGATATGAACTGTATTTGATTGTCACAGGGCGAAATGAGAGGACTGTAGTCATGGACAAGTCCAAGGGAGAGCCTGTCATCAGTGTTAAAACCAAAAGCAAGGAGCGAGTAAGTAAACATTCACCCGTCACTGTTACACTTGAGCTGTTACAGTAGACATATGTGGAGGACTTCTGAAATGCGTTTTGTTATCTTCCTTTAAACATTTTTGTCCTCTCTTTCACGCTCTTATTTCCCCAGAGCACAAAGAGTCGAGACCGGAAGTCACCGAGTAAAGAGAAGAAAGACATCCTGTCATTCGACCAGATCAAGGAGCAGAGAGAGAGGGAGAGACAGAGACAACGAGAGAGGGAGATCAGAGAGGTGGAAAGACGCAGATATACGTAAGGATCATGCAAAGGGACAAGAAATGCGAATTTCAATCCACCATCATAATCAAAATTAATTAAATAAGTCCTCTTCCTTGGACTATGTGAAATAGCTTTCTTTTTACAACATCTGATTCTCTTGCCACTTGTAGATCTTTGTTGCAGGCTGGATATATTATTGTATATATCAGTATATTCTACACTGGACACTATCTTATCTTTTCTCACCTGTACAAATGCAGGAGACATTTGGTGCTTGTCACTCACTGAACAGAGTTTGATCCTCCCTTTTTTCTTTCAGCGACCGCGACCGTGACAATCGCCCAGATCGAGAACGTGAGCGAATCCGTCTCTTCAGGGAGAGAGAAGAGAGGAAACACTTGATGCGAAAGAGACACTGGCTGGAGGTACAGTCAGAACGATCTCTGTTTCTCCCCACATTTGTTGTGTTACACAACACTAGTCTGTTATATTCATACAGCTTTTAATTAAAATGCTGCAAATATAAATATCGTAAGCTTCCAATGCTCCATATAGCCGCTTGTCAACTTTCTGTAAAAATATAGTATAATATAGAGTCAATGCATGGCTTCATTCCCAGGCTGAGAAGCAGCGCCTCGATGCCGACCGTATGGAGCGTCAGTTCCTGGAGCGCGAAAGGCTACGTATAGAGTATGAGAGGCGACGGGAGCAGGAAAGAATCCTAAGGGAGCGCGAGGAACTGAGACGGCAGCAGGAGCAGTTGCGTTATGAGCAAGAGCGACGCCCCGTTAAGAGGCCCTACGACATGGATGGCAGGTAAATAATAACCAGTCAGGATGGTTGAGAAAGATCAGCAACAATGATATTGTGAGTTTCAGTACCCATTTATACACTGCTCACAAAATGTTAGGGATATTCGAATGTTATTTCTGTGACTCTTCCAGTCTCTCTGTGTCTCTGTCCAACCTGCTGATGACACTCTAAGCTCAGTGGACACCTTCCTCTGACAACATCCTGTCTGAATCTTGAGTGTAAAGGTTATAGTGCATTTAGGTACATTCTGAAATATCCCTAACTTTTTGTGAGTAGTGTATTTATTTACCAGAGAGAGGCTCAGCAAGTTACATTTGTTGTGTTTTTTATTTTTTTTTATTTTTAGGAAAGATGATTGGCCTGAAAAGCGCATGGCCATGGATGACCGTTATGGCCGTTCAGACTTTGGTCGTCAGGAACGTTATCAGGACTTTGACCACAGAGACCGAGGCCGTTACCAAGATGACATGATGATGGACAGGAGGGATAACACTCGTGGGATGGCTGCAGACAGAGACGGGCAGGTAAGAGACTTTGATGCTCCTCCCACAGGGTTGTAAACTAGATTTGTGGCTGACGCAAACATCAGTGATGATGATAAAAAATAAATAAATAAATAAAAAAGCTTTTACTGTTTCGTTTCCTCTTACAGCACTTCTCAGACCGGTCAGAGAGGCATGGCCGGGATGGCAGAGAGACTTGGGGTGGAGGCTATGATAAACGCATGAACCCAAGGTGAGCATCACTCTGCGCTTCTCCTGTTTCAGCTGCATAAACCTGAACAACAAAACACATTTTTCTTGAAAGTGGGAATTGAATGTAAAAACCTTTTTATCTGTTTGCTTTTTTTTTTAGGGAAGGAGGTCGGGAATGGGACTCCGGACGGAAGATGGAAGGAGACAGAACATGGCAAAGTATGAAGACTTTCGCAGTATTGTGTGTGTGTAATGGCAGCTAGTTACACTGACCATTTTCACAACACCAAAGTAGTTTTGCCTTTTAGGATTGGAAATATAGCAGCAGGCTGAAGGAAAAGGGTCTATGATTGCTTATTGGTAGCATAGTGCTTTAACTTCTGTGGCTGGACTGTATATCTGATGTTGTGGTTTTTGTCTCCAGGTCGAGATGGTGCTATCCCTGGCCAGAGCCACATGACACGTGGAGGAATGGCAGGGTATGTAGTGAATATGTGCAGCATTAAATATATTTGTCAATGTTTCCTCTTTTAAGACAAACTTGAGCTGACAAGAGCAGCCAATCATCCTCCTTTTTTATCTTTTCTCAGCAGCCGTGGTGGCTACATGAACACAGGAACGTCTCAGTCCCTCTCTGGAGCTCTCAACAGACAGAACCAGTTGATGCAGGGCAGCGGGCTTCAGGGTGGAGCTTTTGGTCGGCGCTACTGATTTCTGTCAATCTGAAGACAATAGTGGGACTGTTACAGGAGGTCATGTCAGAAAAGATGTGGCCGTCTTGTTTTTGTACATTTTTTAAAACCTTTTTTTTTTTTTTTTGACACAATTCCAATCCATTCTTGATGGAAACCTATTTTTCTTGTTACTTAATTTCCTTGTGCCGTGATCGCCTGCCTGGTATTTAGCATTCAGTCCAGCCTACAGTTTAAACACGACCGTCTGCTCACAGAATTGTGTTGTGTACGTAGGTTGGTCTGTTTGCTGAGAGTCATGTCTGAGCTCTGTGTTGTAAATTCAGATATTGACACCCAGGTTGATGGACCTAAACTCACCAGTCTCATTTCTGTCTCCCAGTTTGTCTGAAACATGTTGGAAGTTTTCCACAAGCTTTTGTGTCATTTAACTTGATCAACACTTGAGGTTCCTCTTTGACTTCATTCTTTTTAAAAAGATGGTTGGTAAAATTTCCCTGCTGAAGAACATGTTTTTAAATTAAATGTCACATTCTGATTATCCAACATTGTTAGACTTCCTTTTCTACATTTCATCAGTGCTTTTTTGTATATAGTGTTGATTTGTGTGACTGTAATGGTAGTTAACACGTTTGGAGAGTTTGTGTGCACAGATGTGATAAAATCTAAAAGTTTCTGTTTCAGCCTATATCTTCTGTAACTCCAATGTGTTTTTAGTTTTATTTTTGCATAAATGTGTTGTTTTGGTTACGCGTCTGTCTGACAGTATTTGGTTTATTTTAATGCTGTGCTCAGCTCAGCCACCAAGTGGAGCTCAGATGTAAGATGCACAGGGTTAAGTTGCCTTCATGAATAAAATATTTTTCATCTTTCTGCACTGGTGCTACTGAAACAAACCCCTCCTGGCTCATATTGCCAGATCATTTCAAAAATTGATTTATAGTTTAACGTCAAGCATTAAAAAAAACTTAACCTAAGCTGTGACTTGTATCACATCTATGTGCAGACTGTTACAGTGGTGCCTTGAGACTTTTCCAAATGAAAGAGGGAGTCATAATCAGTGTCCAGTGAAACACATTTTATTACACAGCATGAGGACCTTCAGCCTAGACTGAAGAAATGAGGTGAGAAGCTAGTAGATGCAATAAAAAATCCTCTGGGTATCCTGGAGCAACAGGTCCAGCCATGCCATTTCTACACAGAACGCCTCCTTATGTTTCAGTATTTATTATGTAATGTCAGCATTGCTGAACAGCACGTTGTCCAGCTCATGATTATGCATATCTATTTATTTGCAGCAGGAAATGATATTGAGTGTGGGATGCAGTTTTGACCTCTGTACTTCACACTCATAGGTCATGAGTACATCTACTGTCACTGTTAGACTAAGTGAACTCCAGATATAGCTCCTCCTACTTTCTCAAAAAGAAAGGAACCCTGATTTCATCGAATCTATAAATGGCTCTGAGTTCCCTTTATTGCTCTATTTTAAAAGACACTTTACTCCTCCAAGGCAGTGGTCATGAATGTCATGAACTGTTAAGGTGACACATAGTGACTGTTTTTGTGGAAATACCTGACAACAGTCTGTGAAAGATCACTCAAACATGGTCATGTCCACAAAATTAAATTAAATTTTACACAAAATTTAAATATCCAAGGTTATGGAAACAATATGTCTTTGTAGTATATCTATTATTATTACTATTATTGGTTTACTTAAAACTACAGTTAATTTGTCCCTACCTTTTATTCCTGGGTGCATTTGTTTCTTCTTCTATCTTCTATCTTAAATAAATTCATATATAATTATCATGTTTTCTCATACATTAACCTGCTCATGTTGCACCCATTTCCCCCACCTATTATCCTAAATATTGTCTTATCCCACTGTGTTGTCTCATAAAGAAATGATGATCTTTATCCTCATTTTTCTCTCTTGTTTTGTTTTTGTCCACTAGAGGGCATCATATAATCACAAATAAAAGCTGTAACTGTTCATTTTATTTATCTGATAGACAGGAATGCCGATAACTGAGCTGTCACTGCATCCATTTCAGCTCTCTTGTATCCCTGCAGACAGAATGACGGAACAGTGAAAAGAAGAACATGGCATACAGGGCATGACTTGTGGTCGACAGGATGTTGTGGGGATAAAATCAGGACATGTATGAGGGTCCCTGTGGCTGTTTCACTTTTTCCCCCTATCGTCCTGACTGACCGCCTCCTAACTACAAATAATCCACCACATGTAGAACCGACAGCTTAAATCAACACACGTACACACACACACTTAAAGGCAGTAAAAATGTATATGAAAGCATCAGTTCACACACTCATACAGAGGTCAATATAAAAGGAATGCACTCACCCGCACACACACATCACTGATCCTCTGTGTCACCCCCATGCTGTGCAACACCATTTACCCAGATTCCTGACCTCTGGAAAATCACTGCATTTATTTTTTCTGATGCCCTGAGGAGCCCTCTCACTGAAGTGTCCCTCATGTCTGTGGGTCTGTAGTGTCTCTATTCCCTTCCTTTGTAAATATCTATATCTCCATATCTTAAATATATAGTCTCCCACAGGTGTTCAGCAGGGTTGAGATGCAGTGATCTAGTGAAGACCATGTGATTCATTGGATCATTTTCATTCCCATCAAACCATCCGTTTAATGGATGGGGGTATTATCGTCCTGTCTCCTCACTCACTTTCAGGTTTTTTTCTTCAATTTGTCACGTGTCTTTATGTTTATGTGGCGCATTAGTGATTCAGTATAAGAGATAAACTCATGTTTAACTTGCAGAGAATGCAATGTAGTTACTTGCTGCTGTTGAACTCTCTTAATTGTTGGCTGGATTGTATCTTGTTGATAGGGATATTTTCCACATAAATTGAATTATTGCACACAGTGACTTCATTGTATCCCAACAGTCTACTCTCAATAATCCATAGTGACGAGTGAAAAAATGCTTTTGCAAAGTCAAAAATGGGAAATTCTCAAAAAAAGTATTTAAACCCCTTTATTCAGTAAGGGGCTTCTTTGGCAGCAATGTCTGCCTGAGTCATCTTGGACAGGTCTCTACAAGCTTTGCATACCTGGATTTGGGCAATTTATCCCATTGCTCCTGGCCGATCCTCTCAAGCTCCATCATATTGGATGAGAAGCATCTGGGCCACCATCCTCAGGTCTGTGCACAGCTGTTATGGGATGTAACCCTGGACTTTGACAGTCAGAGACTCATCAGTGTTGACTCAGCTCTGAGCCTCAGGTCATGGTGTTGTGCCTCAGGTCTGCTTCGGTCTCGAGTCACGTGCACTCTGGAGCAGATTTTCTTCAAGGACCTCTCTGTTATTGACTGCAAAACAAAGAGGATGCACCTGGCCAAAGTTTAGAGTGCCACAAGGATAGATTCTGTTTTTCGGTTTTGGAAAAAGAAAAAAAGATAAATTAATGAGAAAAACGATGATGTTATGTTTTCAGTTTGCTGAAGTGGGTTATTGAGCATAGCTTGATGGGGAATCATTTTGATTTTGTTATTTTAAAAGTCTCTTTCCATTTGTGATCGTATAGCAGCTGGTAATTTGACATCTGCAGCAGGGGCTGGGGCCACACCTCTGTCCTGCATGTGAAACACAGACAAACACTGGAATTCACATCATATCACACAGCAGGCTCTCAGTTAGACCTTCCACTAAGTTTCATCACTTTCCTTCGCTCACATCTCTCCATCAGTGGCAATGCATGAGAGTGTGAGACTGTGCAGCAGGGGAGCTGAGGCAGGGTCACATGTGTGTGTTTCATGTTTCATTCGATGAGATATTCATGTGCAAAAGCTCTTCATGTGTGGGTCTGCTAGGCTCCAGACCTGAGACCACCACAGGTGGATGCACCAGGAGCTTCCTTGCACAGCTGAGAGAAAACAAAGCTGAAACAACATCTTTTTTTTATGTTTCAACAAAAGTGTTTCTCATACATGACCTCCTTCTCTCTCCTGCAGGTCAAGAGACAGAGTCCTACTGAAAAAGAGGTGTATAGGGACACAAATGTAAACAGTCTGCTGTGCCCCTGGCCACAAATGTCTGTTGTGGTAGCACAGGCTAATAGCCTCAATTCAGAACTCAAAACAAGACAACACATTTCATTCTTTCAATTTCAATCCAAGTCACACACAGTGTACTCCCTAGGAGCTGTGATGTTTCTCCTTAGATGTACATCGAGCTTTATGTGAGAGACACTTCTTCCAAAAATACCTTTAGAATTGTGGGCAAGGAGAGTATTTCAAATGTGAGGGCTTTCATTTCATGAATTTATGAAAATGCTACTGCAATACTTAAAAGAGATTTTGTTTCGGGATTTTTTAAGGGATTTGGGCAAAACCACAGACCCGCTCACTGTTGAAACAATAGGCCTCTTACAGTGCATAAGTACAGAACACCCAGACATCATGCCGTGCTGCAGGGCGGCAGCATGACAGGAATGAAGCAAGGGCCTGTTGGCCAAAAATATCAAGCTCTGTCTGACAGCAGCCAGACTGATGAAAAGAGAGCAAAGAACAGGCCTGAGCCAAGCTGGGACATGAAGCACCAAAACACTGTTGGAAGAGTGGCAAATGAGGCCTCACCCAGGGCTAGATTCTGTTGAAGTTTGGTAATTAAATTCATCACTTGATAGATGGATGTTTTGCGTCAACTGTCAGGTTGCACAAGGAGTAAGATAACACATTGATGACACATTGAAGATAACTGCTTCATAAATTCATTTGCACATTACCCAGTCCTATACAAATTTGGTTTTATTAGGAAATTTAGATTGTAAGAGGTATATTCACGCTTTTTACATGTGTAATCACCAGTCATCCAGACACTGGCATCTCTTGGTGCAGCTGCAATCAGATAGTTATGAAACCTCTTCTTTCTCCTTCATTGGGACATCGGTGACTGGAGAAAGTGCAATCGGACCAGAGTGGTGCTGACTGCTACACACACAGTAACCCAAGACTCCCTTTAGCCACACCAGCAAAGACCAGCTGCTGTCATGGACTGAACATTGGACTCATTCAGGCTCCTGGTCTGTCGCATTCCTCTCATGACATATAGACAAACCACTGACACATATGTGCTTATGTAATATTGTAGAAATTGTGGCTTTCAGCAAGAGAGAGAGAGAGAGAAAAGAAGAACTGAACAGACGCAGCCGCTGGAGAATGTGTGTCTATATGTGTGCACATCTACACATGCTTACATTATGTTCAAATTGTCATCGCTGGGCCTCTAACTACATGCATCTGTGACAAATGTGTGCAATGGACAAAATGTGACAGAGGACACACAGCAACAGATGCACCATCTCCAACCCATTTATTCTTGTGTGTTTGTTTGTGTGTCATCCACACACACACACACACACAGGTATATTTACATACACATGCCTAATTAAGTGGATGTGTGAGAATGGTTTGGCATAGCTGGACTTAGATTTCCTATATATATGTATAGGTCACCCACACATGCCATGCAGCTCTCATATAGTCTACATAGCTAATGGTATTCTGTAATGCATGCTTCCCACTGGCATCAGTGCACTGCTGGATGTGGTTGGTGGTGGTGGGGGGCCATAGAGGTGATATTATCTGCTTTTTCACCTGAAAATCAATTTAAGGCTCAGGCATGTGCAATAAAACAATAACTAATGGTTAGTTTGGAAACAAAAGGCATGAGCTCCTAAATGCAACAGAGGTAAATTGTAGACACATTTACGTCCCCAAAATTTGTAGGATACACGCTGCCTCACTGTCTGGAAAGTGAGGACCGGAAGGTTCATGAGTTTACACAGCCGATACAAACAAGAGGCACGCTTGGTGCACAAATTGTATGTACTTACACACAATACGTGCATCAGTTAGTTTCCTCTTTAAACTGCCAGCACAAGTGCATAACACAACCTCATCATGTCACCCTTGAATAGAGGAATAAAATACGGCCTTCCTCACACACACAAACACGTGTCTCCTCCTTTGTGGCCCTTTCATGACCTCGCCACATCTTTACTAAGAGACTCATAAAAGCCTCACTCCCGCAGAGGTGCCTTTCTTTCTCTCTGCCCTGCAAATCTTTTTTTTCCTCCAAGGGAATTCTGCATGGGCAAATACAGCTTACACCAAGTGTAGTGTTGGATCTAGCTGTCTTACCATACGTGAAAAATCTAATGACCGTGATTCATGAGATTTTCTTTGACATGATTTACACCAGCTGGCTTCAAGGTTTCAAGCAGAGCTTCCCGAAGGTCTTCAGATCTCCTGTTTGTACAGAGATGGCAATGAGAGATGGTGGAAACAGTGAGATAAAGGAGAACACAGCGTGATTTGTGTCACTGAAGTAGAAAAAAACAATGAGAGGGTAGCCTTGCTCAGGTCGCAGCATGCATAGAATAAAGTTTCAGGAACAGAGAAGAGCAAGTAAGGTTAGCGGTAGAAGCAACCAGAAAACACTCCACAAGATGAACATCATCTGCCAAATCTCCTGTATGCTGGTTGTGGATTAAACGCTCTCTTTAGTGTGCAAGCCACATACTACACACATATGCTCAAACACAGAGGGCCTCCGAATATTCGCTTGCCAAGAATATTTATGCTGTATCGTTCTGTGAAACCAAACCCCTGCCCTGGTTTTCCTAGAATCAGGCCTCTCAGTGAGTCATCAGAAACAACGTTTATATTGAGGATTTCACCATTCAGGCTGTATGCGAGTGTTTGTTTGCATGGCTACTTAAACATGTGCTTCTAAGGTATATGCCACACTTTCAGAAATCTGTGTGTGCACGAATGACTCTACTGTATGTTGACATGACCGTGGGCTTGAAGTTACACCTGCAGCTTCAGAGTGCAAGTGTTTGCTACGGTGGTCTGCTCTTCTTGACCCTGTAAACATAAGTAAACTCTGGAGGCAGGAAGTGACACAGATAGAGAAACAGTGGGGTTGTGTTTATTGTCAATTTAAATATTTGCAATTAGCCGGAGCACTATATGGACTCAAAGCATCCATTAGATTGGTGAAGCAGTCTGTGAGGCTCTGGACTGCTCTGCACAGGCTCCATCATACATGTTGATCTGCCAGATATGCAAACAGAGAAATGTAAAACAAATGTGCAGCCTTTTTAAGTTTATATGGCTCAAAGAAAAAAAAAAAAAAGCAGCAACAGGAAACGTGAAGAAATTCCTCCCCACCAGGAAATCTATGTCCTCCCTGCAATGATCTTTTAATTTCCTCAGCAGGTTCTCAGGGTCAGGAGCCAGACTAACTGGACTATGTCAGATCTGTGTTCGGCCCGAAACACACCACAAGAAATCACAAACAAACAAACAAAACCCCTCATCTTTCACAAGGCTAAACATAATCTGAATGGTGTTGCCCGGGTGTGTCTCGTACAGGATATTCAACAGTCATGCTCAAGCATCTCTGCCTCGTCATTTATCACCGTGCTTCCCCCTCGGGGTCAAACACTGAGATCAGAACCGAGATCACAGGCTGGGAGTTGGGCGTTGTCCCTCTGTCTAATCACTGGGATGGGCCTGCTGGTCAGACCATAAGCATCACTTTCCTAGCACGTGTAGATGTATATAAATATACATACTGTACAGTCAAACATATAAGATAAAAAGAGGGTAAATATAGAGCAGCAGCTGATTACTGAGGGAAAGGGTTCAGTCATGCAGGAAACATCAGTCTCTCATGAAGGAAGTATACGAGCTACTTCCAGGTTTCTTTCATTTGTCCAATATTTATATTAAACCTAATGTTTTGTCGGGGGGCCACTGGAGACTGTGGGCCCTCTGGAATAGCTCAAATATAATAATTAACATCATGATAGTTCATGGCTTGTCTGAGATGTAATTGAAAGTTGGAACAGTTTGTTTAGAGGATTTAGGTCTCTCTGGAGCCCAACTATCCCCTTCAAATAAGTAATGTCATAACTCGTAGGTTACATCTGTTTGTCTGTGAATTACCTTTTGACAAACAAGGTAAGTATTCTCCATATTCACTCATGCAATGCCCCTATGACATTTAGTGTGAAAACTTTCCACCGTCATCAAATGTTTGTGGCTTCTCTCTCATTCCTGTTCTTCACCCCCTCATGTGTGGAGTTTTAGTTTGACTTCTGCACAAATACTGTAGGTTTAATAAGTGCCACCATAAAGTATGTGATAAGTGTCTGAACATCTTGTTTTTGTTTTATGTTGCATGAAATGGTCCTGGAATGTGCTTTGCTCTCTGTCCAAGCTTTTATGTCTTCATATGATTTGGGGGCAGGGGACAAGAAACTGTGGTCATATTTTTGTGCTTTGTCATGGTTTCTTGGGTATAGTTCCGCCACTGACTATATATAGGGCTCCACCAATGAGAGTGGGGGGCTCTGTAACACACCCACACTGCTCCGGAGATCTGTCTCTGAGATATACTGGATCCCCTGCATGCCATGAGCAGCAGCTTCCTCTGTCGGGGCTTTTCAGACCACACCAAATCAGTTCTGACTTAATTTGGTTATAATAAGAAACAGTGGAATATGATCTCATAATGATTTAATTTCTTGTTTTATTTTCATTTCCTGTCTTGATTTCACTTCCTTGTGAAGCACGTCAATACTGAGTTGAGAGTAGGACTACACATAAGCGGTGTATTGTTACTGTTAATATTAAAAGGAATAAGAAATTCATTTAATTTATTTCACGCCTGACCCTGGAAAGAGATGGATGGCTCAAAGATAAAAGGGCTGGGAAATCTGCAGGTCAGCCTGTTTTAAACCAGCCCCACCATGTGAGCGGGAAGAACAACCATTGCCAGGGGCCTCGTCTGAAGACAAACAGGAGGGGAAAAGGAAATATTAACATAGAAATCTGATTCTTTCAAACCAAAATAAAAATCACAACATTTTCATTGCTATAGTAATAAAATACTGCATGTGTGAGACTCAGCTAAAAAAATCAAGATGTCATTTCATCAAATAAAACATTTAGATTTTGGATGACTGCAGCTTGATTTGTATAGTTTTGCAGCCTATGTTCATATGGCTGCAAAACTGGGCTCCCTGAAAGAAAGTTTAACAGTGAATCTGACTTCTATCAATCAGCCTAACTCTTCATAAAAGGTTTGCCTATCAATACTCAAACGTCTAAAATCTAAGTTTTTTGTATAGTATTGATCCAACAACCTAAATGATAGCTGATATTCATTAATCGTGTTGACGTTGGACTATAGGTGCTGGATGCTCCCCTGTGAGGAAGGTAGTGAACGATTCCTCTTCGCTGATTCAGAGCAGGGACAAAGGTTAAACTCCGCCCACTTGACTGCAGCCAATCATGTGTAAATATTCAAATGAGCCACCCATAAAGATGACTTGGAGCGGCAAGAGTGACAGACCACAAGAAGGAACTTCACTCCTTGACCACAACTCCATACAAGTTGTGACCCGTGGCTCTCTGTCTTATAATATACGATTGGATACAACAAACGTTTCGGCCAGCGTCCAGAGATCTTTTGAATTCAGGATATTTTTTTAAGAAAAAAAAAGAAGAACAAAGTCTCAGTAATATGGGAGAGGAAAATATTAGTTTTTTGACTGTTTGGATAATTTTGGGAAACATATTTGTAACTTTTTCTTCTGTCCCTGAAGCCACCACCGGCAGCAGCATTGTGTTTGGTAAGACCCAGCAAACGTTGCAGTCTGTTATGTTTTTTTTTGTTTTTTTTTCGGGTGGTGGTGGTGGTGATGGGGTGTTAGGATGTTGTTACCGCACCTTTAATGAAGTCAACATATGCAGGCTAATTAATGCATCCCGTTCGGCGTTGACCGAGAATAACCCCGTGAAAAGTTTGCGCTCTGCAGGTCTGCATCCTATTTCACAGCATACAGCCTCATGTGAGCAGGAAGAAAATCCGCTGCAAGGGGCCTTTTGTCTGAGGAGAGACCAGAGGGAGAAAGAAAGGATTAACGTTTATTTATCATTATTTTATATAACAGAATAAAAAAGCATCATTTTTATTATTGTCGATATAGGAAAACATTATAACTTCCACTGAAAGCCATTTAGACCTTCTTTTTTTTCTCCACATTTTCTTCATTATTATTTTTATTTTAACATTTCTTGTGACTAACGTGGACTCCCTGGAAGAACTGGATCGGTCTAGAGTTGTTTTCCATTTTCAGTGCATGTATCTGAAGTTTAACAAACCCAGGTATTAACAGTGTTTTAAGTGAGAGCGCTCACCTACACTGGTGAAAATGCAGAGGAAACAAAAGGGGGCGACACTGTCATGCTCTATGTCTCGGTGTTTTTGCTGCTTGCCTGAGTCACGCTGGTGAGATTAGTGCTCATTTAGATTAATTGACTGGAGCAAGTTTTCCTCAATTGCGTGAGTCACTTGTTTGTTGAGGGCTGTTTAATTTATTTTGTCCTCTGCAAAAAGCCTCATTCTTTCCAATGGCTGCAAGATTATTGTATTAATACAAATAATTAGGTTGTGAAATGAAATATTATCATATTTACTTATCTGACAACAGTTATCTTAATTTCTACCATGCCACAATCATTTAATAATGTAATCTAATAATCTATGTGATCTGTCTATGTGTGTATGTGTCTGTGTGTGTGTTGTAACAGTAAACACCACAGATACTTCTGCCCTGCTGACCACTGCTGAATGGATCACAGACTACACTGACATTGTGTCCAAGTTCTCCCTGCGTATGGCAGACATCCCTGATGATGATATGTGCTACATCGTGGCCGGCAGGCCAGAAACCATCAAAGAGTGTGAATTCAACCCAGAAACACAGACCTTCATTATCATACATGGCTGGACGGTGAGTCACGTACACAGATAGCCAATGTCAACAGCTTTTATCAGTGTTTCATGTAATGGATGAAGTTTACAAGAAAACAGCCAAAACAGTGCGCTGCACAAACATAAAATAAGAGTTCTGCTGATATAATGTTTAGACAACCAACTGACTGATCATAAAGACTGGACTCAGTCCAAACTGATTAACCTGACAGAGTAAACTGACCGTTTTCTATCAGCCAACTTCCTGTAACATCAGATTCCCTCAGAATTCACTAACACAGACTGAGAGTGGTGAGTTAACGGTGCAAACGCTCCATGCATCTGCTCCTATAATGTGATTTAGAGTCAGTCAAGCTACAAGATGTGAACCTGATGACACCCTGGCTTCTTTTCAACCACATGGCACACAATGAATAAATCACGCCATAGTGCAACTGACCTTATGTGACCAAATGTGTGTGTGTTTCACTAAAGGTAACAGGGATGTTTGAGAGCTGGGTGCCCAAGCTGGTGTCTGCACTGTACGAGCGTGAGCCTACCGCTAATGTGATTGTGGTGGACTGGCTGACCCGAGCCAACCAGCACTACCCGACCTCTGCAGCCTACACCAAGCTAGTGGGCCGCGATGTTGCCAAGTTTGTTACCTGGCTACAGGTGAGTGTTTTCACAGAGCAGCATCCAAGCTAATTGACATTTCACACATCCTTGACCTACTGTCTAATGTTAGTCTGCCAGCAAAGAAATAAGAGCAGCTGGTGAATCTATAGCTGGTGATGTCATAGTTTTGTACCTAGCGGATATGTTTTCTTACCGGTTATGATTTTAAAAGCTCCATAAAGGCATTTTATGGCCATTCCTGTGGCTCACAACAGCCTCTCATTACAAGGCGCAGTATAAAGTGGTGCACAGTCTTTATATGAACAACTTTAAGGCGCACTGGCATCCTCTGTTTACATGACCAGTTTAAAGCTTGCAAGGTTTTGGCAAAGCATAAAATAACACAGATTAATTCTTACCTTGGATAATGTCCCAGACTCCATTAAGACTTGAACAGAGTCCTGCAGAGTTTATCCACGTTCAACTCAATGTTGGTTTTAACTCCTCCAGCAAGTCTTTAAAGCATTTTTGAGGTATGTCAAAATGTCAGCAAGCTTTCTGACACATCTCGTCCATCTCTTCCTTTATCAGAAAGAGCTGCAGTTGCCCTGGGGCAGGATTCACCTGCTGGGTTACAGTCTGGGAGCACATGTGGCTGGAATTGCCGGAGACCTCACTGACCATAAAATCAGCAGAATCACAGGTGTGAACCTTCACCTAACCAATGGATCATCATCTACTTATATTATGCTGCAAGCATAGATAGCATACTTTTTTTTTTTTTTTTTTTTTACCTATTTATGAATTTCATTCTAAGTGATGTAAATAGAGGAATCATTAAATCAAATCAGGCACAGTGTGTTACTGCCTCTTTACAATGGAAAAAACAACCATATGTAGTGTGTATAAGCATTTTGGTTTATTTGAGAGAAACTATAAATGTCTACATATACTCTAATGGCTAATGAAAGTATTCTCAAGCTTGATGTACTGTACCATAATGTAGGAGTACTTTTTGTTCCAGCTCAGCTCATGAAAACAGCACAGCACACTAGTGAAATATAAGCTGTAGCCTATTACATTCCAGGTCTGTATTGCATGTGTGCATTTAGTCAGTTAGTAGGTCCAGTCCCATCGTTTGTCACTGTGAAGTTTATCCAACTTTGAAGTCTCTCTGACCTGCTTTGAATAATGGTGTGTTTGCTGTGAGAGCAGCAGCCTGCTTCACATTGGCCTGAGCTGCAGTGTCTGTGCAGGGCAGATAGAGGCCAAATGCGGGTCATGCTCATGTTTACATATCCAATTTTTAATCCACACTCTCCCACTCTCCCACACAGGTCTAGATCCAGCTGGTCCCACTTTTGAGCATGCAGATGACCAAAGCACCCTGTCCCGAGGTGATGCCCAGTTTGTGGATGTCCTGCACACCAACACCAGGGGCTCTCCAGACCGCAGCATCGGCATCCAGAGGCCTGTGGGCCACATTGACATTTACCCCAATGGAGGCACCTTCCAGCCGGGCTGTGACATCCAGAATACTTTGATGGGGATTGCACTGGAAGGGATCAAGGGACTTCAGAGTATGTACCACAAACCCTCCCTGCTGTTTGTAATTAAATTTAGCTGCTTTGCTAAGGTTTTAATTTACAAATGCTGTGGTTTGTTAGCACACAGTCACGTTGGCAGGATCAGTATGAAGTCCACACACTCCACCTCCATGGCAAGCATCTTCCCTTATTATTAAAGTGTCACCATGCGACAAGAGTTCAATTTAAGGAGACCAGCTGCTCAAAGCTGGTGGCACCAATCCTCTGTGTGACACACTGTACCACAGATACACTCAACCCACATTAAAACCAACCATTTGTAACAAAGGTGTTGTTGTTGTTAAGTTTACAGACACTTTACAGACACTTTGACTCTATAAAAGCTGTCAGAACAATTACAATACGCTTGCCTCCAGTCATAACAGCTACAGATTCACAGTATGTCACAGACATGTTCTTTTATATGCATGAAAGCCTCGCGTGCTGGTTTGCTGGCTCACAGCTTTAGCTGCTACTAAGTGCTCAAATGTAGCGAGGCAGAACTGAGTGAGAAATGTCATCTGGGTCAGCGTTTAGTAGAGGCTGACATGTGAAGGGTCACAAAAAGACACACAGGAAGACATTTTCCCTGCATAGCATCATCTGGGAATAGATAAAGAGCTCTCATAGTTCCTTTGCCCTGTGTGTGCCGCAGACATGGATCAGCTCGTCAAATGCTCCCACGAGCGCTCCATCCACCTGTTCATCGACTCTCTGCTGAACACCCAGCAGCAGAGCATGGCGTACCGCTGTAACTCCAAGGAGGCCTTCAACAAGGGAATGTGCCTCAACTGCAGGAAGAATCGCTGCAACAAGCTCGGCTACAACATCAACAAGGTCCGCACGACCCGCAGCACCAAGATGTACCTCAAGACTCGTGACATGATGCCATACAAAGGTAATCGCTAAAAAAAAGGACATGCACATAAAAGCAATACAGTATTTCTCAATCAAATTTACGTAAAGGAAAATGTGCAACTTTTGTGCTCTGTGCATTACAAAGGAAGAGAAGAAATACATTTAATTACTGAAGAAAAATCTGGCTTAAGTCATGTACTTTACTGAGGATTAGTAGAGCTGAGTTAATGAATGCACAGTACATTAGGGGGAGTAATCCGGTGTATGTGCTACTGTTGCTGAATGTGCTTAGTTTGGTTGTGACTGCTCAGAGATGGAATCAATATTACTATAGTTAGCGTTGTTACGATTAGACCACACACGATTTGTAGTTAGAGAAACCCTGAAACGTAAAGCAAGCACATGTGTACAACAAGTAGCAAGCACTTAGGAGGTCACAGGAACAGGAGGTCATGGGTATTTTAGTGGTGGGGGGTTTGCGCAGGTAATGCAATACTGCTGTATGTGATGGCAATGGAAAAGTCTCTGTGAGTCAACAGCATTTTTGTTTGACAGTGAAATCATGTTAATTTAGAGACGCAAGCATGTGTTGAATGCTTTTAGTGCACACTGATAAAGTTAAATACAAAGCTGGGCAAATGAAATCCATAAGGATTTTGCTTTAAGTCCTGGTTGTGTTTAAACACAGTATGGTGAGTGTCACATGAGGATAGAAAGATCAGGGTTACATAACAGCTTTCCAAGTGTTAAACTAACTTTAAGTCATGTTATGAGAAACGTGGACCAGTTGCTGGGAACTTGTCAAACTGTGAGTGTGTCTAAAGTGTAAAACTGACCCTCAGCCATGTGTCTGTTTCCTCCCCTCTCACAGTTTATCATTACCAGGTGAAGGTTCATTTCTTCAGTATGGACCGACTGAGCTTCACAGAGCAGCCACTGAAAGTTTCTCTGTATGGAACCCATGGAGAGAAGGAAGACATCTCCACTGTGCTGTACGTACATGAAACTGTGTCAACATCTGCCACATCAACATCAGAAACACACACACACGTGCATGTTTCAACTATAAGAGAAAGTAAAGAGGTGATGTTGAGACATGGTGTTAACAATGTGCTGACCCTGAAGCAACCACAAAGGCACTCATGCTGCATACGTCATGAACACATATGCTGACACACACTTGTACACATGCCAAGGATGCCTTTAATCCTAGCAGCTGACGTTTGAACGCTGCATTTCCTTTCACCCTCCAGGCCAGTCCTGAACGGTAACACCACTTTGTCCTTCCTCCTCACCACTGACGTCGACATCGGAGACCTGATGATTGTGAAGCTGCGCTGGGAGAAGGACGCCATTTTCAGCTGGTCCAACTGGTGGGGCAGCAACAAGTTCCACATCCGGAAAATGCGCGTCAAGTCTGGGGAGACCCAGTCAAAGTAAGTTGTCAGCAACACCAAGACACAGAATAGACGTGGTGACATTTATGTGTATCTCGTGGTGTTTTTTTTTTTTTTTAATGACATTCAAAACAATTTTTCTCCTGTGTACCTCCAGGGGGATCTTCAGTCCTAAGGAAGGAGAGTTTGCCTACCTTGTCAGGGGTGGGGAAGATGCAGTTTTTGTGAAGTCAAGAGAAGACACCATGAGCCGTAAAGAGAAATTGTAAGTTGAGAAACACTTGGATGGTCCACCTAAACAGTGACCCTTGCTATGCATCTTCACAAGCAGCAGTTCTTCTGTTCATTGCTATCTTTTGTTTTTTGTTTTTTTTCCAGGATGCACAAGCTGAAAATGCAGGGCAGTCTTTTTGGGCAGAACAACGCTTGAAGTTTCACTTGACCACGCAACCACATCATGCACATTATCCATTTCCACACACACATATCCAAAGATGGACAGCACACACAGCAACACTGGGAAGGCGTGTGTGCGTATATGTAGTATATATACATTTATATGCACACACTTTCACACACACACACACACACACATATATATATATGTATACTGCTGCATTTTTTCTTTTTCTATCTGTTTTCCCTCAACTCCCAGTGCAACCAATGCAACCTCATCAACTGGAAATCAGTCTGTTCATAAGCTCTCTCCTGTCTTTGAACGCTCTCTCTGCTGCTGAAAAGTATTTCAGGTTTCTTTGTGATGATGTGCTCATAGTTTCTACAATTTCAGTTACTTTTTCTGTGTATCTTTGTAATCATTTCTTTATGCCTTTGTAGCCTATGTGTACTTGTTTATACTGATTTTAATGTAATTTGAAACCCTGGACTGGTGTGTTTTCTTTACTTACATGAGCTTGGATTATTGTTAAATTAAAAAATGATTCAGAGTGACAGGCATAGTTTAGGCACATCTTTTTGTTTTGTTTTTGTTTGTTTCTTAAATGTGCAAAATGATCACTTTGTCCCTAATGTTTGTCCTTATCTAACCACTAATTGCCAACAATCAACAGGGACCAAAGAAATATTTACTATCTACTGAGCGGAGAATCACAGTGGTCATTGTATATATCTTTTGTAATCAATATTATATATATTTTTTGAATATGAGTTCTGTGTTAATATCTGATCTCTTGAAGCCTTGCTTGTTCTTTGATTGCATCTTGGTTATTGAGTCACTGGTCACTTTAAAAAGCTCTTTGTCCCCTGCAGCCACAGTAGATGTTTAGGTCATTGAGAGCGCTCATTAGTTTTGGTAATTTTTCTTTAGAAAAGGCTGAATTTGCCTTAAAAAATTAATTAATGGGTCAACACTTTCTCACCTCAAACAGTTAGCCTTATTGACTAAGCTCAGACATGCCCTTATTTCAAAAGGTCAAATGTTACAAAAATGCTTAAACAAATAAAAATGCAAGACTTTTAAATTTGTGATGTCCTGGACATGATAGCCATAATACATCTCAACAATACTTCATTTTGTATTTATTGAATGTACATTTATATTTTTGTATATTAAGCTGTAATATATTTTGCTAGGCTTCCACTGTTGTCTGTATTTTTTTTTTTTTATAAATGAAGCATTTCTGTGATTTTATGCAAAAGGCTTTGGATCGATTGATCAAATTGGTCTCCATGCCAGCTGTTGAGTGCATTTGTATGTATAATGAAAGAGCCCAGGTTTGTATGTATAATGAAAGAGCCCAGGTTGGTTTAATAAAGAGATAAACCACACATTTAAATCTTCCTGACTGCTCAAGTTGCTTTTACACAGTAATTAAATAAATAACTCGTCCTTCAAAAGATTGTGGACCTGTGTTGAAATTAAAGTTGTCATTCATAGATTAGAAACTGACATTTGTCTGTCACATATCAACATAATCTGATTAAAAACAAACAAACAAACTTGCAGATGAAGGCAGCTCATTCATTCCGAAAGCACCTGAAAATACTTAAAAATATCAGCAATGAGCATGGATGATCAACATCAAGTTCTATCTGCAGACAGGGCCACAGCTCCTGAAACTGAGTAAAGTGATAAATCCTCCTGAAAAAAGGAAAGATGGAAAATAATAATAATGAAAAAAATATGAATACAAAATAAATGTAATGTGTAAACTTTTAAAATAGCAAATACAACACCAGTTTTGTAGGTTAAATTATTAGATTTTATGTCTTTGCAAAAAATTCTTATAGTCTACCACATATGGAATCTAAGGAAACAGATTTTATTAAAATATTATTCAAACTAGTGAAAATCTAAGTCAGTCCCGCTCTAAAATGAGATATGCAGTAATAAAGTCACCTAACATACATTAATTCAGTAAAACTGTTTACACACTCTGCTCATGTTTCACTTGATGCATAGCTGCAACATGAAACGTTTTTTAAAATCCACCCTTGAAGTCTGTTTTCTTCTTGGGTTTGGGTTCACTTTGTACTGCACCTAAACACATCCTGTTTAAATGCTGATAGAGAACTAAACCCACTGCTGCTGTGCTGCTTTCACTGCACAGCCTGTGCAGACACACCAACTAGATCTACACCAACAAAGCAGGGACCCTGCTCATGAAAAAGAATTTGCTCTGCAGTGCCACCAATGGTCAGAAGCCCCACAGTGTGTCTTTGAGTAGGTTGTTTTGATACTGCACTTGTCCCTCGTGGTTTACAACTGTGTTAATATGAACGTCATTGTAGATCAGCCAACATCTGAAGTCACTTAGACTTATAACATCCAACATGTTTTAACAGTAACAGATTTAAAGTGGTTGTTGTCGCTAACCAGCTTTGCTAAGAATTCAAAACATGTTACACAACACAGAACTGATCCAAAGTATGACTGAGAAAAAACAGCAACAACATGTATCTCTGATTCCTTGAGTTTGTGGATTAGTTCCTCTGATCCCCACTGGACTTTGGAAAGGAGAGAGAGGCAATGAATTCAGTGAGGGGAGAAAGTATATGAAGAGTACCTCCTGTTTCAGCTCTTTGTACTTTGGATTATTCTAGTTAGTAAATGCTTGAAGGACCAGTCAGCCCCTGAGCTGACAGCTGTTCTGATCTGAATGTATCAAATCAAATCATTAAAGAAATGTTCACTTTTCTGAAACATCCCATCATTGTATGTTTGCCATTTGTGCCTTATACAAATCAGCATCCCGTGGTATTCAGGAAATGCCATTTGTTCCCTCTGGTTGACAGAATGGAGATTTTCCAGCACTGAGAATATGTTTTCTGAAAAGATCAAGGTCTACATGACCTCAACAATAGTGTATCACAGATAAATCCCTTATTTGTTTACATTTCTAGAATAACAGGTGATAACAGCGCATGCAAACATTGGTATCAATGTGCCTTGAGAGAAAAGGCAATTATCAGAGCTGATGAAACTATGTCATGCTTGCACACTAGTTAAATAAAACATCATGTGGAAATCCACCTTATCACTCTCACTGCAGTCACTGTGGAAACACTACTTTTTACATTGTATGGTAATGGACAAAAAAAGACTTTACAATGTTTTTCAGCTTTTATCAATAAAAGAAGAAGAAATCTAAAGGGAAATCAAGAACTTCTGGTCCTGAATTAATTAGGACTTTATTCAAGCTGCTACAAAAGTGAACAAAGTTTCACTGTATTTTTTATGTGCAATGACAAATAAAGATTTGGAATTTATATAATGCATCTGAAAACATCTAGATCTGCTATAAGTCTTCCTGCAGTCAGTACAATATGTTGGTCCTCAGCACCAACAGGGCCATAGCGATTCCGTGTGCAGTATCATGTGGCATTCCTAGAAATCATCTTGGAAAATGAATCTTGGAAGTACAGAAAATTTAAGACATTTTGTTGTTTCCAAACTTTATGGAGGAGTTATTGCTGGGCCACTTGCTCTCGCCTGGCTCTGAAACACGTCCGCTGTGGAGGTCTGACTCCCTCTGCTCTTTATTATGTCCTAATCACAAGGGCAGAGGCTTTACTCAGCAAAGGTGAGGACGCCTGGACCAGAACTGCAGTATGTGGGAAAAACAAATGCAGTCACAGTGTTCAAGGAAAATGTTGTCACATTCACAGAAGAGTAAAAGCTCACAGAGCCAGATGGTCTGCTGTGGGAGTGCCGTCTGGTGTGCATGCATGTGTGTGCAGAGGAGGAAGAAGAAGAGCAACACTGAATTAAACAGCCTTTATTGAACATTTTTCCTGGTGTTGTTTGCAGGAAGTAACGTGCCTCTGAGTCTTCTGACAGCCACAGGTTAGATTTTGATGAATGTGAGGACTTGTCCTCACATGTAGAAAGCCGGACAGTGATTGGCTGAAAGGACAGCTCCTCTTATTCAAATCAGAGAAGGCTTCAAACCTGCCTGACTGAAGTAAACTGTTAGTTAAAATAACAATAAAAAAGGCAATTGTGAACAACCAGAGGTCAAGAAAGGATGCATGTTTTAAAAATGCAAAACATCAACATGAGGCTAATAGATTACATTTCTTTAAGGGCGAATAAAATCTTTTCTCTTTTGAAGCCAGCTAAACAATTACAAACCACCTGGACATCATCATCATCATCATCATCATCATCATCAATATCATCATCGTCATGAGAAAAGGCTGAGAAAACAGGACTGTTCTTCTCAGCTAGTAAAAAGCTGATTGTAAGGCCCATTCACAGCAGACGAAAAATTTTACTTTTGCAACGGGGCTTTCATTTTTAGTGCTGCTCTTCAAACAGAGTGTATTCTTCAAGTTAAGTTACCAAGTCAACTGTAGCTGTTATTATGCAGGAATCCACAGACTACCTGATAATTGGTTAAGGCTTCAGTGGTTTGCTGTAACAAGTGTCAACATGCCCGTGGACACCACTGTTAAATTGACCCTCTTCAACCATCAGCTCTTCGGCCTCCGGCCAAGTAAATCTTGGCATCTTGTGCCACAGTTTTGGGCAACAAGTCAATCAGAGGAGGCCTACCACTCTTGCCTGTGTATTAGCACACGATCTCCAGCTGGCAACTAACAGCATTTTTTCACCTAGTAAAATGCTGTGTGCAATAGGTCAGAGGTCAAAGTTTTTATGTAATGGAAACTAAGAACATGTTATAATAGCAGTTTGTAAGAACAGTGAGTACCTATTCTTACACACTGTCCAAATGGGGCTGAGGCTCAGAACCAGGGTTGTTGATCAGCTCTGCCAGGAGCCTGACAACACTAACTTGATCCCAGAAGGTGACTTTACTTGACTGTGAAATGTGATTTCTCAGCCTTGAGGGAATTTTCAAATTTGGTGCAAACGTTCACCTGGAATGAAAGAAGGAGGAAATGATTAGATTTTGATGATTGAAGGTCAAAGGTCATGATGTTTTTTTTGCCTTGCAAACACAATATCTCAGGAATTTGTCAAGGGTGAGCTCAAGGATGAATGGAATTAGCCATATTCACAGCATCGCCATCTTTTCTTATGTCATCACTTGGGGTGGGAAGAGGTTAACAATAATCCATGCCTTCCTTAAAGCGTTGTCAACTGGGAAGCGATGAAAAGAAAGCAGTTTGTCAGATTTCCAAAGTTTGTAAGACTTAGAGCCAGGGATGCAGCTGTAGGACATCTTGCACAGCTTGTTTTCCCACAACGAGGGATGACGTAAAGAAAGATGGCGACGCTGTGAGTATGGCTAACAGATTGTGTTTCTTAAAGGTCAAAGGTTAAGGCCAGTGTGCCTTCACAAAACACTTTTTTACCCAGAACTCAAGAAAAAATTGACCAAATTTCACACAGTTTTTTGTATGTGGTTCTGCAAAGAGGCGTTTGACCTAAAACTGGACTGACACAACATGCTGGAATAACTGTGATTTGATTTTTTAAATGTATACTTAATATGAACTATCACACCATTTCTAATTAAAAGATTTATCTTAGGGTTAGGGCCTATGATGCAGGTTTGTGTCTTCTCTCTGACGCCATGACAACAGCAGATCAGTGCATAGGGGCCCCCAGAACATCCTCAAGAGGCCTCTTTTTGTCCAGCCTATAGCTGCCTGCATCCAGGAATGTAAAGGGTATTCAGCCATGTAGGTGACCGGTGACACACACTGTAAACAGTTAGTGTGTCTGCTACTACGCACAAAAGCAGCAGCCTCTGTCAAAAAACACTCCAGACCTGCTCTTGCAGCCCACATCGTGCAAACTGGGTGTGAATAGTGAAAACAGAACGCACCATGGGATGCAGAGTTCATTAGTGATTATAGTGTAAATGCAGTGTAACCCTGACACCAATCCCTTGCAGAGAAATAAAGAAAACCTGAAGCTCATATTTGCAAACTTGCTTTGACCATGAATTTTCTATCATATTTTATACTCTAAAATAATCCGTGATTGTCTCTGTTTCTGTTTTTTTCTTGTATTTGCACATCTTTTTTGAGCATTGACGAAAGGTGTATAAAACACATGCTGTTTGTATATTTAGATTTTATGGATAACCTAAATTATATTTACATTTGTACAGTTTCATTTCAAGCCTACTTTCACTGGTTAAAAACTCTGCAACATCTTGAGAAAAGGCAAATTTAAAAAAAAAATTCAAATAATTAATCGTTTAGGATGCATGCGGTTAGATAACCAGCCCTATACTGTGCTGTGGTAATCCATTCCTCATGTTGGTTTTATTATGTGGTACAAACATTTAATCAAGTGAAAAACATGAATAATGCATTCTAGAGGCTTTAATGAGAAGCTGTGCTGCCAACCAGTGCTGTTAGCCCCTCTCATAAAGCAGTCTAATGATTGACTTTACACATATTTTTCCATTCCCCGCCCGGGGGTCAGCAGCCAATGGCTTGTCAGAGGTACTATTTAAGACGCGGCATGTTTAAGGTGGTTCAGATATCAGCGCTCTGCGCGCAACAGGACGCACGGGATTATTCTGAGAGGGAATACACTACACAGTCTTCTGCTGCTGCATCTTACTGAGAGAAGTCGCTGTTCCAGGTATTTTCTCCAACAGGAATAAACTGTAAGAGAAATGAGAGCGTGGCGAGTTCGGTTTCTGTACTTTCTGGTGTTGAATGCAGCTGTGCAGTATGTGACGTCCCTGGAAGAGGAGCTCGCCGATTCTATTTTTGGTGAGTTGCCAGTCAAACCTCATTCACTCCAGCTCACATCAACAGACTTTTCTACAGCACACAGAGTTTGGGTGCGTTTTTATACGGACAATGATAATCGCGTCACATGAACGAAATTAGCGCAGGGAATTTATATGAGCAGGGTGTGTTGTCTATCATAAACGAGATACTATGAATCACGTGTCTACTACTGAACTTGTCTTTGTGCTTCTTGGCAAATACTCAACTTCCACCGGCTTGATGTCTATGAAAGATAAGAGTGTGTTTTGGAAGGGACAGCAGTGGACATGAGAAGAACAATGTACTGAAAACATTAAGGCAGCCAAATGATTTGAGCAGGAACTGCTTTATCCAAGTGCTGCATGATCATTTATGTTTAACAACATGGCTCCTAAACTGCCTCAAGCCTTAGGCAGTGTAAGTCTTGTAAATGTCTCTGTGGTTCCTGCATCCACCACCCCACCCCCCACTCTGAAATCCAGCACAACCCCCAGTTGAGTTGAGTCAGCTGACTGTGTCAGGACCACTGAAACTTGCACACATTATAGTCGGTGAGGTGGCAGGAACAAAGCTGGGCAAAAAAAAAAAACTCTTGGTAGTTTCTATGGAGCTCAGTCTGACCAAGTGAACCCCTGTAACCCCTGAGGACTGAATTTGTCTAAGGTGGAAGCTCATTTACTGAGGGGCCCTGAGGGGCTGGGTTTATTGGGGCCAGTCACTCAGTTAGCTAGTCAGGCGTCTCGGACCTCCCAGCCCGAACATTAGATCAGATTTACACATCTGACAAAAACACCAGTTAGACAGGGAAGTTTCCTCTTCTCTTGTCTTCTGCTTTGTTCAAGAGAAAAAAACTTCCTCATGAATCAAACCCTTCTTCTCTTTCAGGGAACATCCTTGAACCTCTGAGTGACCTGTTTGACCAAAAAGATGACAGAAATCAAACCGTTGCTAAATTCTCCCTCCGCAAACCATCCCACCCTGATGACGACCTGTGTTACATCGTTCCTGGAAAACCGGACTCCCTGGCAGCCTGCAACTTCAACAGCACTTCCAAAACCTTCCTTGTGATCCATGGGTGGACGGTGAGTGGAGATGCTTCAGCCTGTTGTGACCTGCCCCAGTCTGAAGTCTGCCAGTGGGCTTTGTTCACTTGGCTCTGTTTTTGGTTTGGAAAAAAATGTGACTGGTTGTGTTTGATTATCTCACTAAATTCTGGTGGCACGACATCATGCAACAACATGTTGTAGTTAATACCAAAGAGGGCCTGGACGTGGCTCAGGTTCGACAATATGGACATTATACGGGCTGATTCTCCCTGAACTTCCAGGATCTTTAATATTATCAGCACCAGTGACCTTGTTGTAATGCTGTGTCACATGGTAAGTTTGGTGTTTTATCTGTCCTTTCCACAGTTGAGTGGTATGTTTGAAAGCTGGGTGTCAAAGCTGGTGTCAGCGCTGTATGAGAGAGAGCAGACGGCCAATGTGATCGTGGTGGACTGGCTCACCTCGGCTCAGAACCACTATGTGGTTGCGGCTCAGAAGACCAAAGCGGTGGGGTATGAGATCGCTCGCTTCATCGACTGGATCGAGGTCAGTGGGAGCAAAATGACACAGTGACCTGTCAAAATTCATAATGAGGAGTAGATGATGTAGCTTTCATTAACTGCTAAAATCATCTCTTTGTCATGAGATGAGATTAAGTGATAACTTAAAAATGATAACCCTACACATATTTTCTTGAACTTGAAAGGAAACCACCAACATGCCTCTTGAGAACCTTCACCTGATTGGTTACAGCCTCGGGGCCCACGTGGCAGGATTTGCTGGCAGCCATGCAACCAATAAAGTCGGGAGAATAACTGGTAAACACAACAGGACATTCTGACACGTAACATTCAGTTGCACGTCTTGTGATCGTGCATTTTGATCTGGTCAAAAATCTGTTAGCTGCGAGTGGATTGGTTAATTTGTTGTCGTCTTTCTGCAGGTCTGGACCCAGCTGGTCCTGACTTTGAGGGGGAGCACGCTCACAGGCGCCTCTCTCCAGATGACGCTCACTTTGTGGACGTCTTGCACACCTTCACGCGGGGCTCCCTGGGTCTCAGCATTGGGATCCAGCAGCCTGTCGGCCATGTGGACATTTACCCCAATGGAGGCAGCTTCCAGCCTGGCTGCAACCTCAGAGGGGCCCTGGAGAAAATCGCTAACTTTGGGCTATTTGGTGAGGATATGTTCAAATTCATCTGTAAACTGCAAACACTTCACTGCACACAGAATATGGTTTGTTGACAGAAAAAGGACCTTTTCAGCTCTGGTAATGTTCCTTAGTGTTTTCATTTCATACAGCATACATACATATAGCAGTTTTTATGCCCATGTTGCTTTTACACATATTTTGAACAAATCACATCAGAGTAATGTTGCGGTTTAACACAGTAATGCATTATTCATTATTTCCTCTAAATAATTAAAACCTTCAGGCAGTGTAAGTGGCCACTAAACAATGATGCATCCGTTATGAACAGCTTACAATTCACATTTTTGAGATCATTAGTCTACACACAGTTCACTGCAGCTACTTGCTGCTAGTTATTGATCTGTCTTAGCAATGAACATTGTTTCTGTCAGTTTGCACAATGACCCCATTCACATGGGGCTGAAAATAAACAGAGGGCCCTAAACATGGCAGAGGAAAGGTCAGAGACAATGTCAGTCATCCAGGCTGAGTAGGCTGATGGGTCACGTCCTTTTGGTGCTGTGTGGTCAGTAAAGTAATAGAATTGAAAAAAACTGTAAATACACTCTCCCCTCTCCTCCTCAGCCGTCACTGATGCAATCAAGTGTGAGCACGAGCGCTCGGTCCACCTCTTCATCGACTCTCTACTGAACGAGCAGGAGGCAGCCAAGGCCTACAGGTGCGGCAGCAACGACATGTTCAACCGCGGCATGTGTCTCAGCTGCCGCAAAGGCCGCTGCAACACTGTGGGCTACAACATCAGCAAGGTCCGCAAGGCACGCAACGTTCAGATGTACACCAAAACGCGAGCCGCAATGCCTTTCAGAGGTGAGTGGGCTTTAATAACTCATCACTGCTGTCAGTTAAAAAAGGTTGGGAGCAATAATTTTGCAAAATCAAGGTCAGCTGGCTGAATTGTAAAAGTTTTGAGAAGTGTTTAACAGGTAATTAATGAGAGCTTTGCACTGTTTCAAATCCTGATTGTTATGGCTGCAACAGTCTGACCTGTGGTAGCTTAATTTTTTCCTAAACCAACAAAATGGGGGCAGCTTACAGCTGTAGTCGTGTAAATGCATGTTTTAAGTTTTCCGAATGGTCTCACACTCTGCAGTTTACCACTACCAGCTGAAGATGCATTTCTCCAGTAAGGTGAACCGCTCAGAGATGGAGCCCTCCATCACTGTGTCGCTGTTTGGAACAAAGGGAGAAGCTGATAACCTGGAGCTTAAACTGTGAGTGGGCCCTTTAAAAACCATTATAAAAGAGCATTACAGCACCGTGACTTGCATCCTGAAACTTATATGTAACACTTGCACAGTAGCCCAAGAAAACAGAACGAGGTTGTAGAAACCATAAACAGTGATATAAAATGGTTAATCACTGGTTACGGCTCAGAGGGTTCAGGACTAAGATGAGTGTCACCAGTTTGGAGCAGAGCACTAACATTTCTGTCTGTGTCTGGTAGGAAGGAGAAGATAGCCACAAACAGGACACATTCATTCCTGCTGGTGACAGAGGAGGATATCGGTGACCTGTTGATGTTGACCTTTAAATGGGAGGAGACAAACGGCTGGTCGGCCTCTAACATGCTGAAGATGGTTTCCTCGTGGTGGACCGGCGACTCCGATGGCGCTAACATGGAGGTTCACAAAATCCGCATTCGAGCTGGCGAGACCCAGCAAAAGTAAGTTGTGTTATACTGGGACAAATAGCTTTAAAGAGAAACTTCTCTACACACTTAAATGCTGATCAACTATGTGTTGTGAATTTCCTTTGCAGGATGGTGTTCTGTGTAAAAGACCCTGAAGTTCGGAACTTGAAACAGGAGGTGACTTTTGTTAAATGTAAGGATTCATGGAGGACAAACAGAAAACAAACTCAAAAAAGGTGGGTAAGACTGTTCACTGTCCCTTAGGGTTAGGGTTATCATTTTTAATATTGCTGCTAACGCTGATCAATAAAACTTTGCCTTTGTCCATAGATTGACTCTGGAGAACCACTGACTTGGAAGAAAAGACCCAACTGTTGAAAGTCCTCTGGTCCATTTCAGCACTTAGTAAATAATTTATACATCTATAACTTATTTTATTTTTCAAATTATACAAAACTGTCACTGCTTTGTACATATCCACAAATGTTTGTTTCTTATTTAAAACAGTATGTATGTAAATTACTGTGTAATATTTTGTAAAAAAAAAAAAAAAATTTGACGCATAACTGTAACGTCACTTTGTACAAAAAGTAAATGCCGTTGTCTTTGGTGATGGACGCTATTCAGTCACATGCCCATTATATATTTATAGCATTGTGAAGAATAATGTCTGATGCCTTCTCAAGGTGTATTATGCAATATGGCACAGTTGTGTTACCTCTATATATTATCCAACTAATGCATAACTGAACAGAGCATTCACCACTGTGGCTCTCAGCACTGTATGTGACTGTGGGACCTGTATCAGTGTGCCTTACTTTAAACGGTCGCTAGAAGTAAGCTGTTGCAAGTTCTCATAGCTTAGCGCTTTGTTGCTGTTTTGTTTTGCTTTTTTTTCCCACCAGAGTATTTACTGTCATTATTGTTATTACTCTGAACTTTTTAAAAACCTTAAGTTTAACAACATTTTTTAATGGTGCTCATTTTACTCTGAAGCTGTTACCTCAAAGACATTTGACATTTTGTCTACCATTTTTGTAAACGTCTAAACTTTATTATGAGGTATGTGGTGGTCAGTGTGAGGTAGAAGGCACAGGCAATCTCAGTGATTCCACTTTGTTGTCTCTCTGTTTCCTCTTTGCTTGAGACATTTGAATAAGTTCATAAAAACATTTCCAGTCGTATGAACACTATCTTAGCCTGGGCTCTGTAGAGATCGGTACTGTAATCATTGTGACTTCATTTCCACCTACTTAAAATAAGAGGAAATGTTTCACCTTTGCACTGAAAACAGTGGATGACATTGCTAAACAAAAATTCTTGTACAGTAGAGTTAATGTAAATACCAGAATACTGATGATGATGTAGCAAGCAACACTGTTAGTTATGTATTTTTACCTCTGGATGAACTTAATCTGTAAAATATGGATTTCTATAATCTTTTGTACATGTTTGTAAATATTCACTGTGCTGTATAAATTCCTTAATAAACCAGAAATGCCATCTGTGAGGTCATTCAATTTATGGCTGTAATAGTAAAATGATAATAAGATTTGTTTTATCCTGACCTCAATCATTCAACAGTCAGTTGTTATTAGTTTTGAATGTATTATCAAAGAAAAATATGTGTTTTGACAAGACAAGCTCTCTCTGATCTGTTTTTGATATAAAAAGTCAAGACAGTCTTAAGTCGTCCAAAATAAACTCTGCAGTTGCCTCATGTCCTTGTAGTTGTGACGCCACTGTCTTTGGATGACTGTGTAAAGGTCACCCAGCTGACTGACTGAATCGGGGAGGCATGTGTAAAATGTCTGCTTCAGATAAATTATCAAATATCATGTTTTATCATAATAATAACAACAATTACATCATTAGTTTTCACAACAATGTAAAAAATATTTCTTAATCAGTAAGTCCACAACAACCACTAAAAGCACAGCACTACTATTTGTAAAATGTATTTGAAGTATCAAATGTAAATTTAATCCCTGTGAACTCATTTAGATCAGTCCATTGTTTTTGGATTTTTCTTCAATAATCATTGTTTTGGGGGAATATTGGACAATTTCACTGTTTTTGATTTGAAATAAAAGAAGTTTAAAGAAGAAAATACACAGCTAAAATTCAAATTACTCCTTTTAATCTATGAATATCAACCCAAGGGTTAGGGGTCATGGGTAGGGGTATTTGTTAATTGCACAGAAGATTAATTGACTACTCAGATTATATTATAAGTGTCTTTAGTGTCTCTTTATTATTAAGTTAAACATCAGCATCTTTATCACATATACAAAACAAATGGCAACATTTAGACCAAAGGCTCTGTCCCACCAGTTTCCACTTGGTATCTCACCATCCAGTGACAGTGTAACTGTGACAATGTGATGGACATGATGTATCTAGGCTGAAATTAGAACTGAAGTTCAAACACAATAGCAAGGACGCTGCAGGGCTAAAACCCCACTGGTCTTTGCAGAGGACACGTGGTTTTAAACCACGGTAGATGCACTGCTACAGTATGTGGCCTCTGTCTGACTGACCCACAGCAGCAACAACTTTTTCCACAACACATACATCACATTGCAGAATACTCCCTCCACCTGCTGAAACAGACAAGTCAAACAAGGAAAAGAAATGACAGCTGCATAATGATGTAGAAAAATATCATTCTATTAATCTTTGAGCAGGTGTGGGACAAAGTTGAAAAAACAGAAACTCCTCAATCTCCTTGACATTCAAAAAGCCCTGATAAATTAATTCAAATGAATTTGTGCGTCATTGCGAGGATAGTTCCCAGAAGGGGACGGAGTTCAAAAGTCAAGAGGTTAGTTCAAAACAGAGGTGTCGAGGCTGCGGCCACAGAGGCAGATGGTGCAGCCCATCACTCCAGACACGGTGAGGATAGCCAGCAGGATAGCCCACCAGTGAGCCTGCAGACACAGACAAATGAAACAACTGTTGAACAACTGTTGCACAAACCACTGTCCAGTCATGAAGTTTTCTTACATTACTCTAGTTTGGATTACTGTTGACTGTACTTTTTAGCCAGATGTTTGGCAAGTTATTTAGAAAAGTTTCCACTGACTGGAGCTGCATCCAAAATTAATAACAAATGCAACCAATGACGTTTACCTCAGCACTTCAGCTCTAAACATCTGTTTTTGTGGAGTAAAGCTGTAATACCACTAACCTACACAGTGTTAATTGAATATATTATATAATATGTGCAGTGTTGCTTTACATGCACTGATATTCAACATATCAAGGCTTAAACATGATAAACTGTGTTAGGCTGCAGCCAGGGCAGGTTTGATGTGATCAATTATTTATAATACAAATGACTGATGATTTTAAAATTTAGCCCACTCTAACTATTTGGTATGGGCATGTCCATTACTTGCATCTTTGTGTAAGTGGGTCAATATAAAAGACTGCTTGATTAGCAGGATCACTTGTAGTCAGTTGTTTCATGCACATGAGTCAGCGACACAGGTATGGAGAAAAAACACAATGGCTCCTGAGGCGAGGGGTAATTTTCCTGCCTCCAGTGAAACGGATGGCTGATTCTTGTGGTGCTCTTAAACTCAAATGGACATTCCTGATTCTCCTTGCTGTCATGACAAGCTGAACTTTAAAGGCAGCTACAACTTAAACACAGTTGCGTACCCTGACATTTGACAAACATACAGAGCTGAAGATGCAGACTTAAGCAGACATCTGCTGCTTCCTCGCAAATACTATTCTCTCAGCTATAGCATGAGGTGAGGGATCATTTTCAAAACACATAATAGACAACTCCAGTCTGACCTGGTGGTTTATAACCATTGTTCAGGTCATTTGTGTCAGTGACTTGACCGTGTGTGAAAACATTAAAGTTTTTATGTACATCAAATTATCACTCTAAAGAACTACACAACCATAAAAGAACCACAAATTACATAGTGACTCTTATTTTCAAAACATAAATTAAAAAGAAAGGAAAATAAACCTTAAGATTTAGAGAGGGATTTTTTAAAAACTGTTTTCCAACTCAAACACTGACAACAAACAAAAATCATATGTGCAGCTTCTGTTGGTCAAAAACATATTTGTCTTTTGTGGCTTGTAAACATGTTTAGAGTTTTTATAGGCACATATTTCCTTTGTGAATGCGTTACCACCAGCAGATGTTGTTGCCCTTTGCACCCAGCAAAATACATGAACCCGCTCATTGTTGCTCTACAGACCCACTAAAACTCTGCACAGTGCCTTTAACGTGAAATTATGTAACCTTTTCTTAACAACAGATAATGTGGCCACATGTTGCAGTGACTACATTATTTCAAATGCTTTAAAATGCAGCCTTCCCTTTGAAATAATAAAGCCCAATTGCAACACAATGGTGCAACATGGCTGTAAGGGTTTTTCAGATACGCCCTCTTTTCCTCATCTCCATTAGGTCCAACAGGTGGATCCTGCATGGTCAAATCTATCTAAAGATCCATTGTACAATTGTAATGGGAGCAAACAACACAGACAGAACTACTTTTAAATGTTTGTGTTGTTATCATGCTTTTTAAACCAAATTATAGGAGACATGTCTGACTTTAACACTAACCAGTGTTTCCATTATTTCATTGCAGAGCTGGCCCAAGGCATAAGCGAACTAAGCACCTGCTTAGGGCCCCTTGACTACAAGGGCCCCCCAGGAGCAATTATAAATGGTGAATGTGGGTGCAGTTGAGGCTGTGGTCATATTACGTAAATAACAGTGGCGAATATTCCTGCAAATCCGCATCTTGGCTTTGTGTGGAGTCAAATGACACATGTAATGTCAGATAATAGTAAGGTGGAGCTGAGGACCTGATACATTTGGTTGGATAGGTCAGTGGGTAAAGCTGTTGACTTTGATATAAGAGGCTGTGGATTCAAACCCCACACATAACTGAGGTGACCAGGTCTCTTGCTTTGTGTGGGACTGCACAGTATTTTCATCTCTTGTCCCACGTCATGCATATTGAGATGATGTCCCCGCATTTTGATTAGCTCTATGTTTGTTTGCTTTATTAAAAAAAAAAAAAAAAGGTTTCACTTTTCAAGACACGTGGTCCCCAAAACCGCTGCACTCAGAACCAGTGTAAAGGCCTACACATGCGGGCTGAGCCCCAGGCCCACAGGCCCATCCCCAGATAGATAGATGTTTAGGGCCCCATGGAGCCCCATGGAGCCTGCTGTTTGATTATGACTATGGCTTCATGTCTGAAAGCTGAACATGGTACCAGACTAATCATAGGAAAGCTTCACCTTCATCCACTCTGCTACATCATTGAAGTCATCAAAATGGAGAATAGAGTTCTTCAGTCGTGCGATGGGGCCGTCAGCATCCAGCAGGCGACACACATGGAATTTATCACAGTAACCTCTGTTTCCAGAGCACGGGGCGCCACCGACCAGCGGCATCGCTTTTCTCTGAAAGTGCTGAGACAGCACAGAGGAGGCGGTGCTGGCACACGTCTCGGGCTTATCTAGGGAAAAAATTGTGAAAACACAAAAGAAAAAATATATTTGTGTTGAATTGGAACATGTCTGTCAATGACAACCCCTAGTGGTGGTGACATTGTTTTTAATTAATGCAACTTATTTTGTCAAAATTACTGTAGTACTGTATCCCAGACTAAATCTCATGTTATTCCACACACATAACCCTCACATCAGATGGCTTCCTTTGTGGTGCTTATGATGCTGTGCAATGGAAAACAGTAATATCCATATAAATTGACACAGGCTGTTTTTTTGGGCCACAAAGTGTAAACACATTCCTCAGTATTAGAGCAAGCATGGGGCCATGGTTACCGGGCTCCTGGCAGCACATGTGGCATTTCTCCTTCATGGAGTCTCCTGGACAGTCACACTGCTGCAGGCGATGCTTCACACACAGAGACTCAGAACAGACCTGCAGGGAGAAACAGACACTCACTGATGAGCTGTTAAAACTTGTGTTAAAAAGTGTTAAAATATATTCTATGATAAATCTACAAGATTTGTAGATAAATCCTGTGCTGTTCACCTCCACTGCTGCTCTGATGCAGAGGTGTGTGAGGGTGTTTCTGTACACTATGACATCACCGGTGTGTGTGGTTATAGGTGCAATAAAATCACACCCAGGTGAAACAGACTTAAAACTCTGGACCAGAGTGTTTAAGTTGCTCTTCAACACAGTGATGAGACAAAAATGCCTCACAAAAATATGTTTGTATCATTATATCTATGTTTGTTTATGTTTATTTCACTGACATATTGAATAACATATCTGGCATAGAAAAATGGGATCTCTGTTTTTCAGCGTAAAATTTGTACACATTTGTTTATCCAGACCTTTAAGAAATTAGGGCAGTTTAATGTTGGGCAAACACATGGACAATCTGCATCACATATGTGGTTTCAAAAGTCGTTTGTCAAATCTGCTTTCCTGTTTTTGATTCACTCATTTGATTCTCGGGGTTTAAACATTCAGTAAACTATGTGAGGAGTCATTTGAAATAATTTAACATCAATTCGGATGTTAAACGCAAAACAATACCATTTGTAGATCTGTTTCCTTGGATTAGCCCACTACATTCACACATCCCCACAGAAGCTTTTTCCAGTTATGTATCCTGTTCTTGCACCGGGTCATGAGAGGTTAGCACACATTGGTCCTTCACAGAATAACATTATGTGATGAAGAAACATTCACAGCTGGAGTGAATTTCTCCTCAGAGGACAGTTTATCATCTGTAACTAACGAGGATGTCACACACTGTTGTCTTGTATCAGATATTTTCTCAGTAAGGCTGTGTTGTAATGCTGCAGTGATGATCGAGAACATGCACACTGGATGGTTTGGAGTCTGCCAGCTCAAACCAGATTTTCAGCTTCAGAATTCATTTAAGATGACTCTGAATTAGTTTTGCAAAGTAATGATCATAAGAAAACACACTGTAAGAAAACATACTCAACACTCAGTGGCATGACTTTTAAAATGGGCGAAAACATGTAAATCTACTGTTATGCTCCTTTACATGAAGCTTTAAATTCCCTTTAGAAGACCTAATATGTGATAGAACTAAAAGCTCTAGTGCAGAAAACTGAATTGCCCTTACTGTGTGACTCTTTTGCTGTCTGCTCTTCCCAAGTTAAAGAATGATCTGACACACACCATAAAACATCTTTTTTCAGGACCAGCTTTGCAACATTGCTGGATACTTTGCTTTGTTGTTGGGCAACAGCATTGACCAATATTGTCACACTGTGGTGTAGCAGATGTGGTTGCCTCACCCCGTTCAGGCAGACGCGTGTGCCCTGACTGCAGACGGTGAAGTTTTCCTTGGCGCTCGGTTCGGGACAGAGCGGGGAGAGGCCTGAACACACGCTGTCTCTCAGACAGTCGGTCTCCTCATCACAGGTCTGACCGAGTGGCTTGAACCCACAGTCCTGACTGCAGCACAGGCCCTGACTTGGACTGATGAATGGACATTGTATACACACAGTGAGGGTGGCAGATACACAAGAAAGCCACATACAAACAAAATGGAGACACAACAAGAGGACGGGACATCAACAAATCATGAAAGAATGTGAACAAAGAAATATGTTATCTTTCAAACTGAGAACAAGAGGTCTGGATGCAGATGTAGCATCTAATTTCATTTGACTTTATGCACATTTGAAAGGTGTGGACATGTGTATGTGTCCAGTACCTGCAGACTTTACCAGGCTTGAGGCGACACTGGACTCCTACAGTCTTTTTAGCGCTGTAGCAGCAAGGGTCTGTGTCGTTGTGACCGACATCACACTCCTCATCTTTCTCCACAATCTGGTTTCCACAGATGGGCAGATTGCTGACTGGACAGAAAAACAAGCAGACAAGTAGATAAACACACACACAAGTAAAGATACACACACATACCCTGAAAGTCAAGGCAAATTCTAATTATTTACAGTGACTAATGCGCAGCGTAAACACCGGGCCCGTATCTGCAAAGGAGCTCGGCAGACAATGCAGGTGCACGGTGTCGTGTGTTTTCTTCCTCACCCACGAAGCAGTCGTCCTTCTTCAACTTGAGAATCTTGCTGATGTGCTCAATGCTGCAGTGGGAGAATTTTCCGTTGTTCTCACGCACCTCGTCTGTGGCGTGAGGGAACATCAGGTACCTGCCTTTACCACCGGTGGAACCGAGATTCCCACAGTTAGAGCCCTCGTCATGCTGCAATACAGACAAAATATTAGAAATTAAAAGTCAAACTTGATGTGTGTCTCGATAAATTATGTATCTTGACACAGAAATGAAAAAGAAATAGAGTAAACAAATGATGTAAATGGACTTGCATTTATATTGGGCTTCTTTAGTCTCTACAACCACACAAAGCGCTTTACACTACAGTCACAGTCACCCATATTCATACAGCACTTCTGTACCTATCTATAGCACAGTTGTAACTAACTACTTGCACATACACGGATGATTCATTGGCGGCAATTGTGGGTTTATTATCTTCCTAAGCCAAGACTGGAGGAGCCAGGGATCAAACCACCAGCCCTCTGATTAGTTGACAACCTGCTCTGCCTCCTGAACCATGGCTGCCCACACTGATGATCTAACTCCTAGCCTAATCACAGATGGTGTAATTAACTCCATTGACTCCAGACAGTCAAAATGGTTTTAGTTATGTCCATGCTCAGTGGAAGATGGTGCCTGTAACAGCAGCTATACAACAGACCCTTGCAGACTTTTTAAGTTATCTTTGTTACAGTTTCAAACCCAAAACACAACATTTAGACAGTCAAAAGATTTCGCAGGAGTCTGAAGGCCCTGACAAAGCCGAGGAATGGCGTGTTCCACACATGTGGAACATCAGGGACGGAACAAAGAGCTCCTCCTCTCTTTACTGAGAGGTACATTTGTGAAACATTTCCTTGAATGCCTCCTTCTGCATGTCAGCATACGTGATGGCACGATGGTTTTATCCGTAGAACTTGTGAATGTCAAACTCACTGGTGGGTTGAGACGTTGAAGCATAGACGTGAAGTTGACATGAACATGTGCTGAGGGAACATGTTTGGATGTGGCTGTCCCTGCATCTGTCCTCAGTTAGTCTGATGGATATAATGAATATTACTTTTACAGTGCTCACTGTGTTCGTCAGTATCTGCGGTTCTGGGTTTGTCAGAGCATGTTACCACGGCTGTGCAGATGTTGGTGCAGTAAGCATAGTGAACCTATTTTTATATATTTATGTCACTGGTTAACTTGTGACATTTTTAGCCAAATTTTAAGGCTTGAATTACTAGATGTTTCCAGTCTAATGTCCTGCTCAGCCATGTTGTGGTAATGCAGCTAAAAACTCTGCAGTCTTCAAACTAGAATTAATCAACTGCACCACTCACCAACAGTGTACCCTGTACTGCTACAGTTGGGAAAAGGAACAACAGCAAAGTGTATCAGTACTTTACTAAGTTTACAGATTCCCCTGCTGTTTACCTCTTGAATACCCGTAGCATTTCACTGAGGCTGTCATCACAGACAGTCAAAGAGGCACTGACAACCTGGAAACTATTTTGATTAATGATTTATGATTAATGTTAATAGTGGGGTCAGAGACTCAATCCATTTTACATTCGATCAAATTCAGCGTACTTCTCCTCGTGGTCTGTTCTCTGTGCATGTGCTGTTTTGCAACACTGTCAGAAGGGAAATAAATAGAGTGGTGTGGACCAAGTCACCCAACATATCCCAGCAACAGACAATCATGCTTGAGCACAGGACAAGGGAAAGAAGAAGAGAAGAGGGGTGATGGGGTACAGTAGATACACATGGAGTAGTATAAAGTAGATCTGGCACATGCCAACAGATAGCAGTCTACCCGAGAACCCTGTGGTAACAAAACAGCAACGTGACAGCTGTGTGATTATGGTGTTAACTCTACAACGTAATCACATTCTCACAAAGGAGAAATAGCTGAGTAACAGCCAGGGATGAGAGAGCACATAAACATTAATGAGGCTTTCCAGTGGTGGAGAAACTGGGAAAAGAACATAATTATCATCTGCACACTGAATGACAGGCACGCAGGAGGGCTGCTCAAGATGTTTTATGCATGTTTTGATGGTCACAAACGATCTAAACAACTAATCTTTGTCTAGTTTTTACTCCATTGTTGATGTTCATGTCATTTTTTTGAAAGACATTTTATATTATTAAGTCTGTTTAGCTTCAGGTATGAGAAGTGTCCATTTCAACACAAACCTCTGTGTTGTTTCTGTGCAGCGAAGAGTTTGAAGAAGTCCTTAAAGGAGAGGCGTATTTGTTTTCCTGTGTTGAGTTGAAATATTAAATAGTCAGAATTTCTTACTCCATCTTTAATTTACAATTTTATCATTCAACAGTTTATTTATCAGTTAACTATTGGTGTAGTTTTGAGGCTTAATGTCTTATCTCATTCCAGCCACTCCTATGTGAAAATCGGATGCTTTTATTGCCATATATGATCCTAAAAACAGCATAAAGTGAGATTTTTTGACTTTTGGTCGCTATACCTACCACAAATCCCAGGTGAAGCCCACTCTCAGATCTATTCATGTGCTTCTTCCATCCTGCCTGAAAACAGTGTGACATGCCTTTCACAGGCGCCTGAACACCAGGCCAGAGCAGATCTCATGGTCGTTATAAAAAGCCTGCAGGGTCTAACATAGCAGAACTAATCTGCTCAGGAACGCCTCAGAAGACTCTTTGGTCTGTGCAAGTGTGAATAACAGAAGCCAGGGTGAAAAGAGATGGAAGAGCACGGCTGGCATTTCATGCAGTGGGACAAAGGTTGCAGGTGACCGCAGCTGTCACACACGGAGGGAGGTGCGTGCATTTGTGTGTATACACAAGCTGTGTGTTGATACAGAAGTGGAGAAGTTTGTATTGGGCTTTTTCGTGAGAATATTACCAGAAAATATCTGTGGCAAGAGAGATAAATCAGAGATCCCCCTGTTCCTTTACTTCAGTGATAGTGAGCCAAGGGTCCGTGTAGGACAAACCAGTCATCAAAGGCCAAGGCCTTGAATGCCCACATAAGTGAATCATTCACAGACACTCAACTATGGTGCAGTACAAGCAGTCACGTATATGAGAATATCTGAAGTTAAATTTAAAATCTGAGTTGCAGAGATTCGTCTTGTTGAATTATCATTCAATACACAAACCACACGCTCTCATTTTGGACTAATGTGTGCTTGAACTTCTGGTCACTGAGGCCCTTAAAGGGGTCTCAAGGTAAAACTGGGCAAAGTTTAACATGTATGTAAAAAACTACACTGAGCCGAATGTACAAATCAAGTAGTGGATATTTTGTCATGTTGACATGATCTTTCTCTCCTTTTTGATACTGATGTTGATGTGATTGTGATGTTAATTTAATGATGTTTTCAATGTTGCTTTTTCCTCTGTGCTGCATATAAAGAGCACCATGTGCTGACAATTTGTTTTCGCAGTGTTAACTGTTTCAGCCTGGACCAAGAGCTGGTGAAGTTGAGATCTGGTGGTGTTCCAACCAATATGCCTGGATAAAGGCTTTTCATTTTGTCATGGTCTTCATGTATCAAATACAGAATATTTGAAAAAGGTCATGTAAAAAAATGTGTTTGGCACTGAGTTGTTGGTTTGTCAAAGACACAATGTGAAGTAGTACAACTTGTACCCCTTGTCTGCTGTTAAAATGCCCACTTTGAAAAAGACCTGCAGCTGCACCGAACATATGCTATTACAATACCAGTGGTATGTCAAAAAAGAAAAAACTCCTCTTAATGTTGATGCACAGTAACCTATCTTGAAGTGTCAAATAACCCCAGCTCTCCCTATAAACTTCATTTTGAGCCTCAGAGTTGGTGTGTTGTCTGAAGAATTATTGTTATATTCCACCCAAACTGTGTGAATGTAGGACAGGACATGTGGTCATATCCCAATGAAGTCATCATGGTTGCTGTTATGTTGTCCCTGATTTGTTCCATTATTCACTGTCTGAGAAACAGGGTCAGGATTTGTCTTTGGATGACCTCATCATTACAGTCATATTCATGTATGCACAGATAAAAGTGATAGTTTGGGTTATTTGACAATCTGACAACCTGAGGACAAACAAACTTGAAATATTAGCCTACAACATGTGCTTTTTATTTAAGGTGGAATTTGCTGAGCAAACTTAAGATGTATATTTAATTGCTTGTATTTTTACAATACTGAATTGATGTTCTATAAATGCTCTGAGTGGATTTCTAGGAATCAGGGAGATGAAGTAGAAAAGGGTCAAGTGTAAAAGATGGCGACTGACCGGAGATCCCAAGCTGTGGCCGAGCTCGTGAGCAAAGGTTAGCTGGACGAGTCGAGCAGGGAGGAACTCTCCGAAGTTCTGAATCGTCACCAGGCCTGTGTTCAGGGTGGAGATCTGCCCGTTACGCATGGTGGTTTCTTTTGAACATATTCCTCCCCAGTTACCTGAATAACACAGAGATCAGAGGATAAACATGGAGCTGCCTGGTTTCGATGTCCAATATAGTAAATGAGAAGTGAAATAGATTAATGGCAAGTAAAATGTCAATGCTGCTTTTAAAAACACGTCAGTCAGGTTAGTAAAAGATTGAAGGAAGAAACTCTAAGGGGGCTGGAAGCACATCTACTCTCACATTTAAACTCTCGCTCTCTGTACTGACAAGGTTTCAGGTTTATCTTGCCTCCTCAAAAGCTGAGAGGTTTAGTACCTCACGTTTGTGATGTACAAACCTGTCATTGTTCCAGGTGACATGTTTTGTACAACAAACAACTTTTTGAGAAGGTAACAGGGTTCAAATCTTTTCAGGTGGTGACATAATCGTCTTTAAACATTGTGTGTGTATATTACTGCTATAATAGTATACAATTTTTAATTCCAATCATCTCACGATGTAAAAATCTAAATCCAAGCATCCTTCACTTAGTCTACAGTTTGTTGTTCATGTATTTTACCGTATATAGTTCACAGCAGGTGTAAGAAGGTGAAACAATATGACCTTTGACCCCGACTACAAAGCTAAAAGCTCATGAATGTATGATGTTTGCACCTAATTCCTGCTGCAACAAAAGTATTAAATTGCAGACCCAACAGGCCCAACAGTAACACCTGATGAAAACATACCTACTTGTCACTTTGCAGGACGGTGTGATTGCATAACTGTGTGTGCCACTGGAAATACCTTAAACCAACAATGTTTTGCTGCTGAAGTGTTATCGACCTCTGAGGCCCTGGGGACAGGGAGGTGCAGACAGACACAGCAGCGGGACTTGCTGAACTCCTCTAGTTTCACATCAAAGCCTGCACAGGCGTTTGGCCTCCAGTGGCCTTCATTTCCTTTGAGTTTATGTAATACTCCTGAAAGCTATTCCTGCAATTACAAACACCTGGCCACATTCACATGGATGGACGGCTGGCTTGTGACATCATGTTTCACCAGACCAGCCAGAGGACGAGATCCAGAGAAACCAGTCCTATTGGTCAAACTGAGGCCCTATGCTTTAGACAGGTCCTAGATTTGAGTAACATAGATGAGCTGTTCCTATAAGACTTCATTTAAACCAGTTTTACAGAACCACATCTTATATGACAGTTTTTGCTGCTTTTATCATTGTCAGTCCTTGACTCAACAAAATGGGGGACAAAAACATCTTAACACTGAACCTTAAAGAATATATATATCTTGAGCATAAACTGTTACAATATGATGACTTTCTCATCCCTCATTGCCGCCACCATTTCAACTCAATCTGCTGCTGTGGGTGTAATTTCCACACGGCCATTGTGTCTCTTCATTAGCTGCCTCTATTTGTATCTGTGTGTGTTTCACGTTGGGGGTCTTGCCAGTTCACATGCAGTCACGTGAATTTTATGTAACATCTCTTACACAATGTGGTCAGCAGCACCAACATTTTGGTGGGCAAGGCGTGTGAGGTGCACGTCTGTTACATACATTCAGCGCCATTTCAGAGAAATCTGAGTTCACTGGATGTCACTGAGGACTGTGGGAATGAGTCGTGGGCATCTGGATCTCCCATTGGCATGTTTTTGTTACACAGTGGGCGTAAGTGTGACGTGCAAGAACGGTGAGGGACAGTTGGAGGTCAAAAAACAAAAACATGAGTGCCCCCTATCTCTGCTGTTGTAGAAACAACGAGGGTTCTGTAAGAGGTAGGAGCAAAGGAAAGACAGTCACACTGCCATCAGATGTCAGGTGAAGGAGGCTGAGAGAAAGATGTTACAGTAACCTGAGACTATTGTATCCCTCTGTATTGATCTCATGAGATGGCTCGTGCCAGGAATGGAATAGTACATGGATAAGTTCAATGAAAACAAAAAGCAGTGTCATTATTAATAGTGCTCCTCACCACTATAAGCCAAAAGATATATCCACAAGCTGCCAAGCCAGTCTCCCCCGTCCTCTTAATCAAGAATTCTGGATGCATTTCTTCAGCATTCTCTGCTTTTGACCTAAAATGGCCCCCCTGATGGGCTATTCAAGGAGCTGGGTTTCCTAGAAAGAGCTTTACTTTGGAGGCCTGCACTGTGGTTTTTGGCAGCGTGAGCAGAGAGAGGGGGCTACGACTTTGACCCCACCTCCTTCCCGTCTTTGCCACAGAAAGGAGCCGTAATGAAAGACTCCTATTATTGGCTCAGCTGATAAACACGGTCTGGAGAAACAAACATTCTCGTGGATCACTTGCACCGATTGCACACACACGGAGATGCACATAAACAGAAACAAGAAGCATATACACAGTAAAATCCACTTGAATATACATATTAGGTCATACAAGATCAATTAACATTATAGATAAACATATACAGGAACCTGCATGCACACACACATCAAAGCACACACACATTCATATACAAAATTAATACACACAGTTTATGAACAATCAAACAAAAGTAAAGGGGCAGTCTTTCCTTCGATAAACACACACAGGGAGTCTGTGTGTCCTAATATCACCTCACATAACAAAAACACACACCGGTCAGAGTTCTCAGAAAACTACAGTAACTGTTCCGGGAGTCAGCCAGAAGTACAGTAAGTAATGTAACAACATCCGGTGACTTTCCATCAGTGCTCATTTTGTTTCCAAAGTATCCACTGAAGGTCAGTGACCTGAACTGTATTGTGAGACTTATTTGACCTTGGCTGTAAACAAAAGACTTAACGTGTCTGGAATGCAGCGCTGGTCTTATTCAACCTGGGTGTGTTTCTTTGTGTGTTTCTGATGAATGGTTGTACTCCACCGGATTTCACTGATAAAATCTGGCGGCAACTTCACAAGCAATAGGAATTATAAGTTGATCAGAGAAGTGAATAACAGTTGTCCAACTTTATGGCCATATGGGAACTGCTTGACTGTAAAATGTAATTTACAACAGATTGGAAGATGATTTACAAGATACTTTATGATGATTTGCAATTTGCTGTGGATTTATTGCATTATTGAGCTTCCATGCAGACTGCTTTTAAGGCAGACATGGTTTTGGTTGTAAACTCAGCAGTGTGTTATAGTGACATTTTTAAAAACAATTTTTTATCCATATTTAAAAGCTGAGCGCAGAGATGTAACTTTAAACAGGGCGATATAAACAGAATTGATAAAAAATGCGTGTGTGTGTGTGTCTGTGTGTGTGTATGTGTATATGTATACATACCACCATATATAATGGTGGTAACAATCTCCACCAACACTGCAGGGATTCCAGTCTCAACAACACAAAACATACAATGTGGAAAATTACTATCTGCTGCTCATTTAGTCTCAAGTGAAGGTGGAATTTTACTGGTAAAAAAGCCTGAGACATTTTGACCCCAACCCCCCAACCCTTCGCTGACGTATGAACACACAACATGGAGAGGTTAGAGGAGGAGTCTGCTGTGATTGATGGAGGGGTTTTGTGCGTGTCTACATGTGTGTGCACAGTGCACTCGGCTATAGCTGCAGGGGCATTGGGGTCTTTGGGTTTATGGTCCTGTGATTGAAAGCCCTCTATTACCCAAGACCACTGATAAAATGGTGGAAGTAGGTGATGGAGATGCTGGAGTTCAGCATATCTGTTTCTGGAGGTCAAACATTATCCATGTTTAATGCTCTGCTCTTTCCCCCGGGCAGTCACATGAGGCTGAGAAGTCACAACAATGTCATTGCTACTATGAGTATACAATGTGTGTGTGTGTGTGTGTGTGTGTGTGTGTGTGTGTGTGTGTATACGCCTCACGTGAACTGTCCCCATGGAGATCATGCTGTGGAATGCAGCCACCAATCCTCACTAAGACGTCTGGGAGTGGTGTGTGTGTATACGTATGTGTGTATGTGTGTGTGTGTGTGTGTGTATGTGTGGGAGTGTCAAAGGTTCACTGCTTCCTAATCACATGTCATTGTGGTGGTCTGCTCTCACGCCCCTCAGTTTAGCCAATCAAAAGCTGCATATGAGACAATGTCATACAAACAAGCAGGAAGATCCTCCCACCTTGACGATTCCCACATGAGTGTCCAACTTCCTCCGCCACGACACTACACATTACACACACCCTACACAGTACACATTACACACTACACACTACACAGTCAGTCACCAGACCTGTCTGTCACTGGAAAAACATGTTGCCATTATTAACAGCTGATAACAAATCCAGTAGCATTACACTGAGTCTCTTTGACTTTTCACAATGGTGCATGTTCCTATTTCCCAAAAAAATATTTCATATAGGGGAACTAAAGGGACATAAAGGGAATTAAACATGTCTGTAATGTTGTCTTTTCATGGCATTTCCGGCTGATTTGAGCCTAACAGCAGAGGGTGAGGCTGAATAAAGAGCCAGATTTATATGCAAATCACTGAGGATTGTTCATTGAGGAGTTCACTCACGTTTTGCTTTTGGTCTCTCAAACCAAAACAGTGCTTCTATAACAGGCCTGGAATGGAAGCGGTATCATTCCTGCTGCTCTGCCATAACATCAACAGATCCAGGAAAACTAAGGATGGCCTACATTTGCAGTTTCAACACATTGCTGTATCTCTGTGGAAGATTAACTAGAAAGCCAGACCACAGTTGTAGAAGATACTTAATGCACATTTGTTTTTGTTTTTCTGTGTGCAACACTGCACAAGCCATCACCCGGGATCCACTACCGATGTGTGGCAAAACATGAAAGTGTGAGATACTGTGAGACACTGGTATCACAGATGAAGGCCAGGCAGGCAGTCCTGGGAGCCAGAGAACGAGCTGAGCTTTGTCAACTGTGATTCACACAGAGATTAAGACTGAGAGACAAAGCAGGACAAAACATTATTTCACTTTTGAAGTCCCATACTTTAAGAAGGACTCGTATCTTTCCTGTTTAGCCTGACATGTGTTCTCTACACAGCCTGTTAAATTTGTTTCCCACATTAAAAGTCTATATATTTAGTCTATATCCTTTAATTTATAAAGGTGCAGATGAGTGAGAGTAACACTGTGGAATCACAAACCAGATGTCTATAGTAAGATGTTCATTCATGTAAAAGTAAGAGCACTATTTTTTTTCATAATGGACATTTCTATTTGAATGAAATGATACATTAATGAAATAAAGGACATTTCCAACACAACTTGTCACATCATTTTTTTTTTTTGTTTAACAACTTCAAGAAACTTGAGTGTGGTCTGAGCCGACCTGTACTGAATTTGAATGTTGTGTTAAGTAGAAATAAGTACTATTGCAACAACATCTGGCGTCATGGGTTAAATAATCCCATGATAGTTTGACATGCATTGATTGGCTTTGTTACTGACTTTCCAATGGGAGGATCAACAACAATCTGCTGATTCAACATAGAGCTATTGCAGGGGCCAATATGTCATGTTGAAATCATAGAAACTACTTAAAGGACAAGCAGCTCAAGTGTGTCATCCTCTGAGATAAAATTATTCCTTATAAATCCTCACAATGCAGCATTTTCACTGTGGTATGCTTGTCTGTCACATGTGTGAATGAAGTTGTGCAGGTCGAAAAACAAATGCAGTGAAAGTGACTCACCGGCCTTGCCCTCCCACGCCAGCCCCAGCACTCCGCTGTAGTCTCTGTTGGTGAGCAGGTAGGACAGACAGAAATTGCCCCAATTTTTCTCAGAGTACAGACTCAACAGTGTCTCAGGTCCAATATACAAAGGATTCAGGCGATCATTTTTATCCTCCTCAGTCATCACCTGGAGACAGAGGGGCACACTGTGAAATCAAATCTCTATGAAGGATACAAACAATAACACAATGGCACGGCACTGAGAAAGTATGACTATAATTTCAGTCTTCAGTTTGGGGCTGAGAGTCGCTCCTAGTTTGATTCTCAGTAGCAGAAGAAGACATCCAGGCACCACCACTGATAATTATCTTAATCAGTGTCTATTTCCATTAAGAAGGGGGGGG
>OMNW01010611.1:108438-129100 GCA_900303245.1 Selene dorsalis
TGAGTGACTGTGAGGATTAGTGGCTGAATGGAGTTATCACTGACGTGCATCTGAAATGTGGGACAATTGTGTCGTTGTTTGAGTGCCGGAGGATCTTACACTGAGGGATTTGACTCTGAAGTTGATGAGCTTGATCCCATCGAAGTCCACCTCGTCATAGATGTCATTCACAGCTTGTATGTAGGAGCTCACCTGAGAAAGACATGGATTTAGATGACAACAAACAGTCTGATTTATCATCATCGGTAACGTCTCCTGTTTCTGATCTATTATGGGTGACTGAGGTTGGCAACACAACGACTGGCAGACGGGTTTGACAATCACAGTCACGATCACAGTAGATTTATCATTTGACTTGACTCTCATTGAACTGCTAATTCTGTAGCGCCCAAACATCAGGTAATCTGTGCAGCAAGGTTATGCACCGAGTGTTTCTATTGTGAGTGGCACGGCCAGAGAGGCACGTGCAGACCAGTCACATGCCAGGGCCTGAGAAGATATGAACATAAGGGAGAGCCTCCTGGGAAATTTCCACAGATGTAAATATATACCTTGGACTTGTGAGTCCTTAAAACCAGGTCAGCAGTGACTGACACCAGCATTTTGTCTATTTGCACTCAAAGATCCCATCACGGCATCACTTACACCATATTTCTCACCCAGTGCAACAATGGTCTGGCTCTGAACCAGGAACAACAGCAAGTGTGCGTGTTTGTGATGGAAAGAATCCGAGGAGGGTGAGAGGAGGTGATGAGAGGACGGACGTCAACAGTGTGGCCGACATCTAAGGACAGACTTATTCACTCATTAACAGACCTTGCTTTGACCACTCTAAAAAATGCAATTTAAAAACACAGATGCAAAACAGATTTCACAACAGAAAACACAGAGAGCAACGCGTAACTTGTCCTCAACTGAACCTGGCTCATATCGTGAGAGGATGAATCTGAAATAATAAGAGAAGTTTAAACATCTGTGCGCTTATAACTTAATATCAGATAAGGAGGGAAAAAACAAACAGTCACTTAGTTTTCATGTAGAGGGAGTTAAAATGGTAATTATATTCTCATATTGTTCAGGATAAACTATCAGGACAGCATCTCATCTGATGTCCAGTCCTGATTACAAAAGCTTTCTTCAGGCAGATAAGCTCCATCACTGTGTAGCTTATTGATCTGAAGTAATACACCTTCACCACAGGTCAGCTGGCGCTCAAACCAAAGTCAATCTGAACCAAAACCTGCTCAGAATTTGTAAATTAACATTCCTCTCAAAATTACACCAGTTGACTCCAACGCATCGGCTCGTCTGTCGTCAAGCTCAGAAACTGCTGCAGTAATTTTGCTGCCTTAAAAAGGTCAAAGGTCAAGAGCAGAGGACCAAAGGTTAAAAATGTTTGACATGTTAAATGTCATATGCCACCTCACAGAGTGTCCAGAGTCCACAGAGTGAATTAAATACCAGAGGGAGGTCACTAAATCGAGTTGTGTTTTTCTTTTTTTTTTTCAATTTTGTAGAAACTCTCTACAAGTTTCCATCAGTGTATCAGGCTCCAGCTTGGCCTGAGTGATAGTTCTACAGCTGCTGCTTCATACTGGACAGAGGGGAAGAGCAGGAGGTGTCTGTGACGGGCCTTTATACCTGGCACAAAACCTTATTTGGCCAAATCTCCAATCATGTTCTTGGAGAAGATTCTCAGCCTTGTCTGCCTGCTGTACCATGACAGCTGTGTGCATGTGTGCCAGGCGTGCGACTGGCCCTGTATTCATCTTGCAGAAGTAACAACTTCATCCTTTATGCAGCATTTAGTAATTTCCTGAGGTTTACTTTTAGTCTTCAAGTTGACTGAATTAATGTTGAGCCCAAACCTTGGAATTACATCAAGTAACCTTTGATGGCAGCACCATGTACCCTGAATCCAGGACACTAGATTCTGGGACAGGTTTGCAAACAAAGCATGTGCTGCTCAACTAACAGCCGAGGACATTGTGCTGTACTCTGATGCTTCTGCTGGATTTTTCATTACAGTGAAGTGCTCAGGTGTACGCTGTAAGTGCTGCCAGAAAAAACACACAAGCTGTAAGATTGTGTGTTATCTTGGTGACTACTTGGGTAGTGTAAATGCTGAAATTAAAAATGAAATCATGGTTAAAGTGCACATCATATTTGACATATCTTGTCTCATCCAAGTGAAACAAAGATAGCTGTTGTTTGAGGACTTATCACCTGAGCCACAACAGCTTCCACAGACTTGAACTTCTTGTAGTAGAGGTGGTCAACATGGAGGTGGAGCAGACAGCTGGTCTTGGACTCGTCGACCGTCCTTCTGGACCGGCTCGCTGCTGCCTCCTGTGGATGACAGTTGCAGGGACATGAAGAGGGAGTCTGTGCGACAACATACAGTTTGTTGACACAGTGCGGATACAAGTGTTCCTACAGGAAAGGAGGGACTGTAGTGACAGGAACATAACTTGGATGCTCCACTCGGAACAACATCTGTCAATTTTATGGTCAAACAGTGGAAATGATCTCCACTGGCAGGTATGTAGTTAAAAATGGACACATACCGCTGTACAGACATCCATATTTGACAACAATAGACACTAGGACATCCACCTTGTTGGTCAAATGTTAGCAACAAACAAAGCACCCAAGGGAGCGATTAGCTGAATAGATCTGGCAGATGTTTATTCAATGATACCTGGTTTTATAACTCAGGGTCGGTGCCAGTATAGATATAGGTCTTAAGTCACTGCTATGTTTTTTGTATTTGACACAATACTCTGTTTGTGTTTTTACATTCATGTAATTTGCAATTGGTGACCTAACAGGGTAAATAAAAGTGAATGAATGAGTGATGGCCCTCATAAATTAGGTCACTACAAGAGAGTCAGACACACTGGTGAACTCCCTGCAGGAAATTGTGAAGATCCACTGGGGTGATGTCTGGACTGTCCTACCTCTTTGGGTCTGAGGCTTTGGGCAAGGACGTTTAGATGTTCGGCAGCACAGAATCCATCAGGACTTGATCTTATTTGTGGCAGGACTGCATGAAAAAACAAACAAACACACTTAAAATATACATTGTACATTCAGAATATGTCATTTACTCTGTCCTATTTCTATCACTGACTCAAACACACACACAGCCAAGTAAACAATGTGATAGTGACTCATCTGACCGTGGGTGTATGTGTTCCAGATAAAATAGTCAATAAATGATTGGACAAAGATCAAACGAGGTTTGCTTCAACCACTGTTCCTTTTTTTTTATTTTTTTGGAGCAAACAGGATATTAGATAAGTTCACAAATAAATAAATCTGTAATGTGGACCAGGCTCACAGTCAGATCTTTAAAAATTGTTTGTTTTGTGGTGGAACTGTTAGTATTAAAGTGAGTGTGTTTAACCAGGGGCAATGATCGAGGAGAACATACTGAATGATTCGGACAGCTGGACAGTCACAGGACGATCTGAAACGGCCAACAACAATAAATATTCTCAGACTATCAAGGTCTGGATGAAACAGAGACCTATAATTTCAAGAGACACAGTTGTGCTTTGGTAAAATGTGGGACATGTTTGGCAAACAGAGCAATTGTCAGAGGAGCTGGTCACCACATTGTGGAGTCGGGTGTTTCTCTTTTATATTGATGTTTTCCGTATTTCTTTCTTCATTTCCAGATATAAATCTCTAAGACTGAAGCAAAGTCAAATTTGACATCTATATTAATATTCAACAGTTGCATTAGGTTAAAATTATGATCCAAGGAATATAGATTTTCTGGAGGCCAAGTGAACAAATAACTAACTCTTCCTTCATAAAACAGTCTTAAGAGTTAAGAATTCAGTTAATTCCCATGGAGCCAAAATGAATTCTTGAAAAGTATCTGGTTTATTCTGCAGCCTAGTTGTGGGATTAAAGGCATCACACAGAAAACTTAAATTGTCTAAGTCTTTTCCCTGCAGTTTCACAGTGAGGCCTGTAGGACATTATGTGCTTCACACTTGGACTATTTCTTTTACAGAGCAATGTAAAACAATTAAAGGTAGAAGTCCTTTGAAACCTGCTCTTTAGTGACTGGTACGTCATGGGCAGAGGCAGGCTCACATTCTCAGACACTTTATAAATAGAGGACCTACATTTGGAAATTAGCACAGTGGTGTGGAGTGAGAGCCAAGGGGCAGCCTGTGGAAAATGCTGCGATAGGTGGTGGTTTGATTTCACGAAAAACAAAATCATCATCTGCGATTTGCAGCATCTCTAGGATGGCTGCCTCATTCACATTGATGCAATAATGATGGGATTGCAGTCATGGGAGGTTTTGCATTAGCATAAACTGGCCGGTCGTGCTGCACTAGAAAAGCCAGTAAATTCCACAAAAATGCAAGAAGCCAATGACCTCATTGCACAAGAGCAGATTGGGTTTATAGTGAGGAACTGTGGGGAAATCTGCACACAAGTATGGGGTGAATGATGTAAATGTAATGTAAAGTCCACAGCTGCAAATGTTTCATTACCATGCAACAATATTAAAAACAATAGGTCTCAACTGGAGCATGTGCAAAGCCTGTGGTTACAAAACCCACAAACCAATGATATAGAGAAAAATGGCTTTAAATTCCACAGTTACAGTTCAGTCACATGACATAATAATCACTTTCACATGACAGAATCAGGCAATGTTTTGCCAGTTGACTGGTGACCCATAAGAACTTCAAGGGGTAATGCAAATTGTATGTTCGCATGTGTGTGCAACATCACCCAGCATCAGACTTGAATCTACAAAAAGAGAGGGAGAGGGAGAGAGAGAACACATCATTGGATCACACCATGCTACAAAAGTCCTCCAGCCAATCACAAACCTGCAGTTTGTTCTATACATGGCATGAGTGGGGGGTGGGCCGAGTGGGGGTGGAGGTGGATGTGGAGGCCTAAATGCCGGGCGTCGACCCGCTGACGGAATTATTTCCAGACCTTTACTTGCCTATGGTCGTTTTCTTTCTCTGTCTCTCAGCTTCTCACTGTTTGTTGATTAGGCAAATGTTTTAGGCCTGCACTGCCAAAGGTGCAGGAGGAAATTAATAATCTATACTTCAGTCTTTTCCTGATGCAACAAGAGAAGAAAATATGATTAAGTGGTCTTAATCCTGTCTTCGTGCCAAAGTCCTTGCCTGACAAACTGCTGTGTGATAGAGAGGTTAAAAGGATTTTCCCAAATGAAAAATCAGTGTCACATTTCAGCCAAGACTCACATTCCCAGCAGCTGTTGGATACTACATTTACGACAGAGACCAGTGTAAAAAAACCATGTCAGAGCCTCACGTCTCTTTCCAGCACAAAGCTTTGAATATATAACATCTACAACTGGGCAGCAGTCTATCTTTAAATCTTTAAAATCACCCCACACTCACACAGTAACACTACATTTTCAATCTCATTAAAATGCCCGTTTTTGAACCAGGGTATGTGTGTTATAATGGGACAACTTGTTTGCCTTGAAGTTGTTGCCGAAGTGCCCCATGAATGACCCTCTGCTCAGGCCAAGTGTGCTCTAAGCACCCTTGTAGTTGGCCAAGGCGCCCCAGTGGTTGGTCTAAGTGTCCTCAAGTGCTGGACTGGTTTGCACAAGTGCAAATTAACCCTAAATCTTAACATTAAACTCAGCTCTCTCTGTACACACCATCACTCAGGAATATAGAGAAATTGGTCTTTCTAACCACAAGGCCCCAAAGTTGTTAAAAGCAACATAATTAACACATTTGAATGGAGATTTTCTGTCTCCTACTGTCCAGGTTAACTCACCTCCTCCCCATTTACACTATTACCATTACACTCCACCATTACACTCCATCATACGCATACTGCCATACTAATACTGTCTGAGTGCTGAGTGTTCATTTAAAATGAGACATGTAGATCCTGCTGTCTTGCCTTGTGTTTTCAATTCATGATTTTCTTCATGTGGCTGTCAGGGAGTATCTCAGCTGTTTCTTTAGCTCTAATGATAAAAAACTGATCACCTTAAGACACTGCTGCAATCTGCAGCGTTCAGCCAGTGTACTGCTGAGACATTTCTCAAATCACCTGTTTCCAGTTTGAGAAAGCTGTCATTACTCCAGTTTACAGTGAAACACAAAGAGAGATCCAGTCACATGAGTATGTTACTCTTGATGTAGTTCAAGGAAGTGAGAGGTTAATAGTTATCCTTTTATAGATCCAAAACTTCAAAGTCAAGGTCATATGGACTTGGGTGTAACTATGCACACACACATACACACACTTATTGATCACAATAAAGTGGCCAAGGAAAGTTTTGAGGGGAACGTGCTCATATTGGTGACTGGCAGTCAGCGTTGTTTTAGACACAGGTTGCATAACAAACCTTTTTTGGCAAATTTCACAGAAAACAAACACAGACTGCTTTCTGCCAAACACGACAAAGGTTACAGCTCACTAGACCTTCAAAACACTAGAAAGTACAGCAATAATAAATTGAACTTTGTCACAATTTTGTGTTTTTTTTTTTTGTTGTTTTCTTTGCTTTTTACATATTGTTGCTTTACTGTCATAAATTGTGTCTCAAAAGTTTTCTATCTGCTCCGTTGAGACATTCATGCACTGGATAATAAAGTTTAAGAATAAGTGCACAGGGAGTGCACATTCACTGTAGTCATCTAGTCATTGTTTTTAATGAAAATTTGATTGTAAAGTATGACTAGCAGGTGGTGTTTGAGACCAGGTGCTCTGATGTCATAATACTATATTTGTTGCTGAATACCTGGCTACTTGTTGTGCCCTGTGTCCCAGATCTGATAGACCACTTGACATCCTCCATCCCAGGGAACAGAGGGTTCCTCATTCAAATTTGGTAACATGGAGACTACAACCAGAGGAAGTGGAAATAGACAGGAATGAAGACATTATGTCAACTCCTCGTGTCCTAATTTACCACTTTGTATGGCGGCATTGATTGTTTATTGAAATATCATCTGCCAGATCTCCCATGGTTTCCTGCAGATATGCTGGCCTGTGAAAGAAAGGATGTTGTCAACTGCAGCGTTGCTAAAGTTGTGAAAGGGGCTAAAGGAATGGCGGGAGGCGTGGGGAGGAAGGCAGCTAGGGAGGAAAGCAGGGGGGGGCCTGGCACGATTTGTTCTATATTTCTAGGAAAAGCTTTCTTGGAAATAATATTATACTGATGCATGTGTGCCTGCAGAGCCAAGGGGGAAAGACACAGCTACACATGCACACACACAAAACATTTTGACAGATCTCAGTGACACCTGCCATCTGGCCAGATCATTCACTGATTAAAGCCAATTTGCACTCTGTATTTATCTTTTGTCGTAGAAACCATCTCCATGGCCTTCAACCCATGTGATAGCCTACAGTCCTGTTCTCTTTTTCTCTTTTCCTTTCAGAAACTCTCATCCTTGTACAGTTTTTCTTCCTCCTTCTGCTCCTCCTCATCTTCATACCTTCCTGCTTACTTTAGCCTCCTCATTTCTTCTCCTCCTCCTCCTTCAAAAGTCACCCCATCTTCAGCCTATCTTTTCTTTGGCTGGTGCTCAGGGTGGATCCTAACACCCCCTCTGCGCTCTAAATAGGCTCTGCTGTTACATTATAACTGCGCCCTTACTACAAGTTAAGGGCAAGGCTAGTTCATTGACCTCTAGTGACCTCACTTTAAGCTAGAGCTTGGAGATGTAGATACTGTAGTGTATGAGGATTAGTAACTGGGAAATGCGTTTTGTTCTAGTTGTTTGTCTTTCTGTGAGACTGCTAGGAGGGCCCCGAATAAGACCTTTCAGGAAGCTCTACTGTTACATGGTATTTCTTTTTGTGCTCTTGCCATCATCACCCAATGGCCAGGAAAAGATGAGGTTATGAAGTGTCATATGGAGTATTTCAAACAGCAAATGCACAAGGTTCAGATACTGAACTCTCAGGGGCAGTTTGAAGTTACTGCAGAGCCAGAGGACAGTTGAACTTTTGTGCTGAGACAACACTTTCTGAAAAAGTGTTTTCATGCAGTGGAAAAATTAAGTTTTTACCCATGTCGTCTTCGTGGTAGATTATAGAGTGGTGGGCTGTTTGGTTGCTGGTGTATCTATGGACCGGCTCTATGTGATAAGTGCCATTGTCTGTGTGGATGGTTCCCTCAAATTGACCCTGTAACACAGAGCCATGGCAGGCTGAACCATGTTCACCTGCAATGACAGGTAAAGACAAAATGTCAGGGTCATCAGGGAGATGTGAGATTACTGAGGAGAGAGAGACAGACAGAATAAATAGATAAGATACAGAGAGAACTGTGAAGATTAGAGGCCATGCACAGACATCACACAGATAGAAGAGGTGAGATATAAGGCAACAGCTGAAAAGCAATGAACTTTCTCATTGAGTCCAATAAGATTTGCCTTGTTCCTCAGATTTCAATAAGTCAAGAATGTTTGGCCATAAACTTTACACTAATGTTTTATCCAGATGTTTTATATAAACCATAGCAACCACAAATTGCTGTTGACACTATGTTATCAATCAATCTGATTCATATAAAATCATTCAGATTTACTGACTACTAACTAAATAACTAAATGTAAGTGATCTGTCCCTGGGTTTCCTTGTGATACCCACCTTCCAATATTCCTGAATATAAGTGGGAGAGGTCAGGTGATGTGGAACCGTTTTCACTAACCACCATGAAATTTTGGGAAAATGCTGCTGCATTTCGTCTCAAACGCAGACGGAAAGTTCTGAAGGAAAACAAAAACACAAACAGCTGTGGCCAAAGCTTTGTACTGCAGTGAAATGTATGTAGAACTATCAACAGCAGGTAAATATGTGGACTACTCCCTAATGGTTGGCATGTGTTACTGGTTTAGGAACAGATATTAGGGGGGTTTAGAGAGAATATTGTAGCCATGCTTTTGAATGCAATGCTTATCCCCAGTTATGGAAATAAACCATTACCTGCGAAAAGCAGTGAAATCCAGGTGTAGTGTATCTTGCTGAGGTTGTGTGGCTCTTCTGGCTCTCAGGTGCATGTTGTGAAGATTCTCCCTGTCATATGACAAGCCCTCAAAATGCTTTATATATGGACTGATGTCACTCACAGCACCTGATGAATAGGAAAACAAACATGTTAAATGACAAAGTTAAGAGCGAGCTCCCGCCCTTTATGTTTACTGTCTTCACTGCAGCAGTTGATGCAGCATCTCCCATCATAAAATGTGTTTATATGCAGATGATATATTGCTATGCTTCTAAGATCCGTACTTGTCATTACAAGATACATTCTTTTTTAAAGGAGGAGGATAAATAATCAAAAAAATGGATAGAAATTGGACTTTGTGACCACTTGAGATTTGAAGTCATCTTCACTTCACTTTAATGCCAGTTTACAATACTGATAAATCTGAATGAAATGTAATTTTGTGCTCAAACATACAAAATTACTTGAATGGTCAATTTTCTAGATACTCTATCTGAGCTAACAGCATGCTACAGCATGTTGAAGTTGACACATGTTTAAATGTTCAAAGTGAATGGTCAGCAAAAAACAGTCAGGTGAGCCAACCAGGTGAAACCACTCATTACACTCTTGAGAAAGCCTTGGTAAAAGGCATGCATTGCCTTGTTCAAGGTGTTATTACTTTCTCACTGTGGGCCCCTCCTGTGTGAATCACACATACTTTAACCTTGAATAAACAGATGTACCCCATTAATCATAACACAAGTAATTCAAACATCAGCCCACATCACTGGCAGATTTTGCATTAGGGCTCCTGTTCACTGGGAGGACAGGCTGAGACATGCCCAAGCAGAGAAGAGGCCAGTCCACCACCACAGCTGAAAACTACATATTCACACACACACATTGAGGTGGTGTGACCCAGACAGAGAGTGACACTCAGATACACATGCAACTATACAATCACAAACAAAACCACATACTAATTCAGGGTGCAGTGCGAGGAAAGACCTCTATACACACACGCGCACATACGCATACACACTCACACACACACTAATCTTCACATTCCACTACCACACTACCTGTAATCCATTCACTGCAGTCGACCAACACCAACAGCAGCCAGTAGTGTTGAACCCCCATGTCTCCTCATTGGTGTGTATTTTGTTTTTTCTTCACTCCTCACCGTCTTCTCTTTCTACTCCCTCACTCACTTCTGTCTCTCTTTTTCATCCCTTCTTTCTCTTTACTTCTCTTCAACAGTTTTGATCCTGTGGTCCTGCACTGGAATGTCTCTGAATGGAAGTTCAAGCCAGAACTCGGCATGGAGATATGAGCACTGACAGTGAAGAGGCATATTCAGACTTGTTTGCTAGAAAGTCATGAGTTGACTGAGTCTATCTGCACAGTTAAAGGAGGGGTTTAACATGGAGATGTAGGAAGATTACTTAATTAAAAAGGAAGAATGATGCGGAGATTAAAAACATGTTTAGCTGTCATTAAAACTGTGTATGTTTTATATAGGAATCTAATCTGATGTATTAAAACCTCGACGTGTTAACATTGCGTACCATGTTAGTCTAGCACACGAGCATATAAACATTTACTCATTTTGATGTATGTCTTTATTCTTTGTTGATATTGTAATTGTATTGCAGGCAAAGGTGAATTGGCTTTAAGGTCTAATACAAAAGGATTAAGTAAGGGGAAACTGTGGGCTGCCATGAATGAAACTGGCTGAGGGGGACAGCGAGAAGTCCAGCTGGAGATGTAGCTTGAATGAGGACTGGGATGCTGGCACGTGAAGACTGGCTAAAGGCGGGCACTGGAGTGAGCTACTGGGCACAGGAGAGCTCTGGTTAGTAAACAAGCTTTAAAAAACCAACAACAACCATTTAGCCCATGTAGATTTACTCAGAGAAGAAAAGTGGCCAAGAGCAGCCACCACTGTGGACTGAATGATCTGATGACGAGTGGAGAGAATGCAGGGGGCCCTTGAGGTTTGATGCAATGATTGGCTGCAGGTGTGGAGTGGAGCCAGGAGCGTGAAGCCACGCCCACACACATACAGACACAACAAAGGAAGGGGAAGTATATGGGAAAACAGGCAAATGTATGGAAACACAAAGGAGAATTAAATAAACTAGAGTCTTGGGTGAGCTGTGACATATTGAACCAAAGATAATTATGATAATGTCTCGGCAAACTTTTGTACTGGTCCATCCTGTGGACACTGAGATGTGTCACTGGCTAGATGAAATGTATATAGTTGAAGTGAGTGAGTGAAACTGTGAGGTTAGCTAAAATCCTGAAATAGAGTTAAGATATCATAGATAATAAATGTCAAACTGTGAAGTCTAATTAACTTTCTCTTTACCCTTACAAAGAAAAGAGCCTCCCACGGGTCTTATTATAGGCCTTCGTGTGGTCAGGAAAGCACTAAAATGGTTGGGAATGTGAGAAGGGAACAATCATCTGTGTGACTCACACTGGGTAAGAGGTGTTTCTAAACAAAGGGTGACAGTTTTAGATCATTTTTAGGAACAATAATATGTGAAGAGGGAACATGACACTGTTTGACCTGAATATGAGATAACTTGAAACAAGGTGAAAGGTGTTGCTACTGAAAATAAACTGGATGACTAAAGGTCATCTATGTAGGTACTTCTGCATGGATGTACTAAAGCAGCAAATTGGAGAAATTACACTGAGATCATTACATCAATTCTCCTCATGTTTATCTTTATCACATCAATTAGCTTTCCCTGTTAAATGACCTCTGCTGTATTACATGCGAAATGGACACCAGAATATATATCCTTGATGGGATAATGTGTCGCAGCAGTTCAGTGGCCCCAGGATATATTTTTCAAATAGTTACAGTCATGCTATGGTGGGGAGAAAGCTAAAGCCGTGCCAACAGTATCACCAAGGCAGATTGTTGCTGTCACAGAAGCCGACAACTCACACGACTGCACCAAATTCCTGCAGCATCTGATGTAAAAATAAAAAAATCATAAATAACTCAGATGAATGGGCTGAAAGTACATGTTCTGGGTAAAAATAAAAACTGAACAGCTACGCCAACAGTAAGAATCTGGGACATCAAATGTGTGAACAACCATCGAACGGATGTATTGTACTTGAAAATGGTCTCTCACCACTTACAGAGCATTTTGTGGAGGCCAGCTGGTGCTAAAAGTTTAGGGCCACTAGACTGATAAAACATAATCCGATCATTATAAAGAACACGCACAACCAAGTCAAATCCAACATACCACTGAGAGGGAACTGTTCTTTATCCTTTAATTGTATCCTCATTAGCTTCCAGGTACTCCTGCAAGTCTTCCTGAGGTTCATAGCATAGAGTGAAGATGAGCAAAAATAAGCTTTGATTTATGGGTTTAACTCAGTGACGTCTGTTTTATGTCCGGTGGTCTGTCTTTTTTCTTTGAAGTTGTACAACTATGCCCCTCTTCTCTGATCCTATTTGGGTTGAAGGGATTGGGACCTTACTTCTGATGGACATTGCCTGACTGTTGTTAAGATGATGACATAACATCCCATAACATCTATTACATTATCATGTCATGTCTTAGCTGGGTCACGTCCAGCTCTATGAACCTAATGGGTGTCAAACTTGAAGAGCTGCAGAAAGGTTCCTGGCTGGAGACACCCCACCACTAACTTACTCCCACAGGTCAGAGTTTCACAGCCTGGTTTGGAGCTTAACCTCCCCCATCCTTTAATCATTCACTGAACGCCTCCTCCAGAAACCTCCTGCTTCAGCCGGATTGGCCAAGAAGGGATCACCCGGATCACACCCATGACATCACACACTCGGATACGCCCATGAGTACGGGCTTGCACAAATATGCACACATACACATACATTTAACACTGTTGCCTTTTTAAGGGGTTTTGCATTTAAACCCATGTACAAAATGCATAAAAATAAAATGGAAATTTAAAACGTCAAAGCAGCACATGTCCACTGAACACTTGTGCAACCTTTATGAGTACAAGACCCCTTTGTGGAACCTTTACCTTTCCTGTCATTACCCTTTTTTTTCAAGTGTGGAGAGGTTACTCTAGGACACTGACTTGAAATGGCGAGGTGACTGAAACAAAAGATGTTTCGTGAAATCCGATTTTAGTGTAGCATTTAAATTCTGGCGCAGTCGCTGCATTACTTGTGACATTCAAAATTGCTACAGTATACCAGAATCTGGACAAGCGTTCAGAAGTTAAAGCTATGCTCATTTCCCATGCATTTCCCACATGATTAGATCTCAGTTCATGTTATATTAACTTCAGACTATGTATGTAATGAAAAAGAAGTTATTTTCAGGCCGTGCTACTGCGACTGATCCTTTCAGCTCTGGGCAAATGTCCACATTTAGACCTTCTGCTCTGCATTCAAGATTGAGAAGATTTTTTTCTCTGGGTCTTACATGATGAGAAGTTCTCACTGCTGGACTGACAGGTTTTGATGGGTGGGGGGCTTTGGTTGCCTTTGAGGCTAATTCAAACCAACACTACACATGACATCCAATCTGACCCCTACAAATGTCTGGTATTTAGTGCCAGACAAAAGATCATGGGATAATTAGTGCGACTGCAGACCCTTAGCAGGTTTCCTTGGCTCTCTGAGGGTTCATAGGCTATGGGAATTATCAAATCACATCTTTCTGCTGACATAGCCAACTGTGATCCACTTCACAGACCTGACCCACTTCACAAAGGGCCACAGCTTACCCTTTCTTCATGCCTGGGTACCGCACAATATCCAGTCTGTGTCACACTCCATAATGAGTGCATTGTACTCAAGGCGTTGACATAGATCTGAGCTGAACAAATAGGCAAGCTGCCATCCATCTCTATTTATTGATGCATCTGATGCCTTTGCCTCATCTCTGATAGCTGAGTCGGAGACATTCAGAACATGGAGGACTAATTGCGTCTTTTTCCATCACACTAATCAATTTATTTTGAATACATAACAGTGGACAATTGTCACTTGTACACTGATTGTGATTAACATACGTGATACAAAAAAACAACAACTAAAAAACTAAATCATAACAACACAGTTGTTTAAATAGCAGTATTTTTTGTTGCAAATTACATGACTGTTAATTACTTGTTGCAGTTAATGAGAAAGATCTGGGGATCATTTGAAGGCAAATTTACCATCAAAACTCACTCAGGTGCCAGCTCTCAGTTTAGGAGAAAACTGCAATCCCATTTAGTGGAAGCCTTGAACCTTTACTTTTCAGTCTACTTGCAATGCAATGACGCCCCCTACAGGAAGACCTCCAAACTTAAACTTAAACACCATGGAGCTGCATTGGATCAGTTTTTTTTCCCCATGCATGGCATGTGTTTATTTTTCTGCACTTTTTTTTTTTTTTTTAAGATTCTCATTCATGTAGTTATTTGTGAAACTGTGATGGTTTCAAACAGTGGATTTCGTTTTTTTTTTAAATCATTATTTCATCACTGTTACATTGTACAGCCACAATAACCCAATGTCTCAGTATAACATAGTTATGTTGATGCAGATGAATAACATCAAGATGAACTGAGAGACAGTGACAAATTGGTGTCTCATAGGACACTAGTGGTTAACACTGAGTGCAAATATGTGTAGTTATCTTTGTTTGCCGATATTCAGTAACACCCACCAATGTTGCATTCAGTAGTATATCAAATATTTGAATATCTTGCTGTAATGAGAAGATTCACAATAGATTTTTATGGCTCACAGCCGTACCTTGAATAAATATTCTTTCCATCTAAGGTCCAAGGTTGTGACGTTAAACTACCCAAAACAAGAAGTCAGACAAGGTCTTTTGGACAGAAGATTACAGAACAACTATAGGGACTATCAGTAAAGACAGGAACAGTCTCTGCCCACTAAATTAACATCAAGATAAAGTGTATTTAATATGGCTCTGAAGTAAAACTAAATAATGATACTAAAAAACATCAGTAACCTTGACACATGGCCGATGCAAGCTGGTGATGTTGAAATATCTAACTTCAGGATACAGTCCTAAAAGGTCTCCAAACAGGGATTTTTCTGAGAATTTCAGGAAATTCCTAAAATGTTTCCACATTAAAACATCATGGGTTCAGTAAGAACAGCAAAGAGCAGTGGCAATAATATTGATATATCTGTACTTAAGTTATTTGCTAAAGAAAAAAGTTTAGTTTGCCATTATGCAATACACCATCTGCCTACATGATCTGGAACAAATGGCTCAGTGTCAATGGTACTTTGGTCAGTAGACTGCGTCATTGAAGAGAGTTTTCTCTTGTCAGAGCCAGAAGACAGGATTTCTTTACTGCGTGCTGGCACATAGACTCAACCCTAATATATTTCCTTTGTGATAAACCAAGAAAAATGCGACACACAGAGTGCATCAGCTTTCACACAGATCCCTTTTTCCTTGGTTTGTATCTTAATTTAACTTGACCACACACAGTCTCTGCAACCAGAACAGTTTTAAAGATGCTGCGATCACTAAATTTTGTACACATCAAAGATTTCAGCACTCTTTAAAACTCTGGTCAAAGCAGCAGTTGGTACGACTGACTGTGACATGCGTGAGTGACACTGGGTGAGTGAAATAGACAAAATAGACCTTGACAAACAACAAAGTTTTCAGAGTGTTCTCGTCTAATCTTATAAACACCAAAAAGGAAAAATGAAACAAGAGTTTGCTCAAAATCTTAAATGTTGAACACTGTGATCCCAGTTTATGGCGCCACCAACAGGAAAATTTTCCAGTTCAAGCGATAGGAGTAACAGATGTATATTCAGAGAAACATTTGTGTACAGAAAACTTTCAGTTGCATTAACCTCTTCGATTTCTATGTCAAAACATCTTCCATGAAAAAGGTCTATCAGTGTTATCCAATGCTCCCTGTTCAACATGAGGGAGGTCAGTAGCACAGTGATGTTGCTGTGAATGAATGTTTCTCTGAGCAAACATCACTATCATGTTTGTACAGTGTGTAAATGTAAAAAAAAAAAGTAAGTGATATTTGCGAGTTCAGTTTTAAAATAAGGAATCTCAGTCAAACAAAGAGTTATGTATTTCTCATCAGTGAGTCTTCATTGTTTTTTAAAAAGGTGTTTTACTCATTTAACTGTTAAAATCCCATTTATCACGACTGGCTCAAAAAACTCTGGAAAATAAAAACCAAACTGCACTTGAACTTAAGAATGTATTTACCTAATGAAGTAGGAGGAAAGATGTGAAGGTCAAATCAATCAAATCAAAGAAACAAGGCACAGCCAAACAGAACTGCCTCAAAGTGAAACACTGTGATTTCAGTTAAGTGTGTTTAATATTGGACCTATTTGTGCCAGAAATTTCTGATGTAAACATACAGCAACTAATTCTTTGTTCAGGCTTGAGTACGAGTTGCAGCAAAAGATCCAAAGGAAGAGGAGAATGGGTCTGGGTGCACCTCTTGGTAACTGTGATGTGTTTCAAGCCCAGAAGAGGGAGCTGCTCACAAACTTAATACAAGTGGCTGCACCTTCTTAGCTGTGAAGCAGTGAGGAGAGGAGAGGGACACCTCTACACAAAGAGAAAGCAGTGAAACTTCCTCCCAGGGACAGAGGGAGAATGGGTGTGACTCAGCAGAGGTAGAAACAAAAAACGCTGGTTTGTGCAGTGAAAAGAGTTTGAACTTAGAAAATAAGGTGCATGTGTCCTGAAGTGTTATAAAACAAACTTGACTGATTTAAGTTGTAATGCTCTGGGATGGCGATTGGGAAAATGGAGGACATGTCATAACAGCCATTACATATGCATCCCATAAAAGAATGTGTGTGTGTCCGTGTGCGTGTGTGTCCTCATTTGTTTATACTGCTGATGACAAATGACCTCCTTCTATCAGTCTCTAAATGAAGCCATATGTTCAACAGTATGTGGGCGAGCTAAAGGGATATGGACCTGTTCTCAGCCAACCACCACACACAGTCACATGCACACACACGCACACATATGCATTCTGCATGCACTGCACACACTCTCTCTCTCCTTCACCAGACACACCAGCAACGTGTAATTTATATAAAAAAGTAATGTGTTATTCATTGTTGAACTGATCTCAAGCTGTTCCAACATGTGTAAAGCCACAGTGACCAGTGGAGAGAGATGTAAGAATATGTTACACGGGAGCTAAAAAAACATGGGGGAAAAATTGTATGAATATTATAAATAGCAGAGGAGGAATATACCAGAGTGCATGGTCTCTTTTATGGGAAGGTAATGGTGCCGTAGAGAGAGGTATGAGATTCAAGTATAGAGCAGAAGTTAGGGAGTTACTCCTCTGGCCTGACTTGGGTGGGAAGTGCAGTCCCACATTGGGAAACCCAGGAGGAAGACATTTCAGGCGAGGCTGGGTGGGGTGATGTCCAGGTTGCTGCAGGGCAGGAAGGGGCAGCCAGCAGTCACAAACTGCTCATACAGTCCTGTAGAAGAGGGCTGCATGACTGCAAATTTGTTTTCGGGGGGGGGTTCCCTTGCACCAGTAGGTTGTACTGTAGTGTTTAATGTGAGCAGCCAGTGGAGGGAGCACAGGAGGGGGGTGAGAACAGAGTATTTGGGGGAGGTTAGAGTCGAGGCAGGCCGAGCTGTAAAAGGATGAGTTGCTGGTGTTGAAGAGAGTGAAGTTCAGCCAAGAGGGAGTTACAGTAAAGACCAGAGTCTGGATAAAGAGCTTGACTTAGAACGTGGAAGTGCACCAGATGTTAGATTTGGTCGAGTTCATGTGAGATTTAGCAGTAGCAAATGATTCTCACCCAGTCTTCCCCACCCCACTGTCTTGTCTTGTTTCTGTTTCATTTCTAATCCAGGAAGGGTGCTCATCGCTCATACAGTGACCTTTGACCCCTCATGACTGTGTTGGCAGCGGCAGCACATCTTGGTTCACTCAGCTGGGCTGTGCTGGCAGCTATCAGCACCATATCAGCAGAATGGCTGTTGGATAATGTCATGCATTCTTCCTGCATGGGCCCTCTAAGTGTAGCACCTAGATAACCTCAGCAATACAGTTTGGTTCAAATGGTAACAGCTTTGCCCTTGGATAGTTCACCATTTAGACTGAGATATCGTCTGGTTTGATGCAACAAAAGCAAAGTACATTTTCTGAAGCATATGTGTATATGCACAAAGTTTACGGTTTGCAGCATGTAATTTACAAAGCTGCACTATACATGTTTTTATATGAACACTGGGCCTGATGGCTTTGTGTGATGTGGAGTTGCATGCACTGACACAACTCATAGAGAATTATTGCCAAACTCTGTAGGTCTCCTCAGCTCTACAGCACTTTATAGCCAGTTTTAGCTAATTGTTTTGGTTTTATGGCCCACAGCTTTACTGCCTCGCTCCAGCCCCATCGACCTGGTCTCCAGCAGCAGCAGCTGCTGCAGCTTTTTTTTTTTTTGCAAAAAGCTCAGATAAAACACATTTTGTGCTATTTCCCCCATTACCAACTAACAGGCAGACAGCTTTAGTGATTAACATATGAAGAATTAAAAGCTAAAAAGACAGTAAATACTGGACTTACATTCATCAGGTGACTAAAAACATCACTCCAAATACATGATAATACCACTCCATGTCTGCTGGATGTGTAAATAATATGCAGTTAGCTCACATATTGATCATATCAGCCTTGACAACATGTAGAGGTGACATGCAGATACTTGTGTTTATGCTGTTCCTCTGAATACATTCATGGATTCCAGCTCATTTGTTGGCACATTAATGTGTGAAGTAGATTTGAGTTAGATGTTGATCCAGTGTAGAGTCATGACCTGATCATTTCTTCATGGTGTCAATGGGAATTCATGCAGTTAATCATCATGAGTGCTCCATTAGTTTTGCATCCCTTTAACATGGGTTACTAAAAATTACAAAAATACAAAACTTACAGCTTTTAATCAGCAATGTAAACAGGAAGTAAAGCTAAAAAAACAAACAAAAAAAACATAAAGCTCTGCAAATATTTATGTTCTGAGACATGAAGTTATTCACTCATCGTTTAAAAATTAATCAATTTCCTGTCCATGTTAGTATGTCCTAGGTTCAGAGAGCCCTCTCCTCTGTCAGTAGAAAAGGCCTACAGTGTATTTGCCCCTCACCCTGTCATGCTCTCTCTCATGAATGACTGTGATGAGGTGATAAACGCTCTGAATAACTGGTGGAAGACATGCTCTCATTACAGCCATTCAACCACGGGGATCTTTATTTATACATCGTCTGTGAGCAATGTCAAAGAGGCAATGTTAAGCCAGATAAGAGAGGGCGCGATGAGGTAGTGCCCAAACAGACACACACACAAACGTGTGCACACACACACACACACACACACACGCATACACAATATTTGATGATGGCAAAGGAAATAAAGGGAACCAAGGGTTGAGTTAACATGTTGTCATGGACTCACTGGGGCAGCACCAGGAGCTAGAGTCACACAATATAATGTTTGTCAGGGCAACACACACTCACACATGCACATCTTCATCCACATCATCCGGTTTATCAGAAAATACTTCCTCTGCGTATTAGACATGAAGGAAGTATCCACACATAGCACATTAATGTTTGTACACACGATCACATCTCTTGGTAACATGTATCTGACAGTATTAACAATAAAATCAACAACACAACCACACACACAAACCTGACACACGGATGTCAAGTGACAATGACTGTAATTTACCAATATGAGCAACAACCTACATCAAAGTTTGGAACTTGTGTAATCCTCTTGATAATACACAAGAATTTTCCATAATGACTTGGTCTGTGGATGCATCTTTTTTTCTTCTTTTTTTTTTTTTTTTTTTTTTTTTTACAATTGCTCAAGATAATTTTCCCATGAGGGGGAAATGCATGGGGTCCATTTCCCACACTGCTCTTCTCTTAATATGACTCATAAAGCTGAGAGACATGAAAGTCTTTCATCTCTCAGCTGCTTGTCACTGTCTCTGCCATAAAGATACAGTCATGACCAGGACGCTCTGATAGTGAAATGGTATGAAAATATGAGTTATAGCCAAATCATGTCTCATGAAAATGGCTGCACTTATAACACATAATGGATTTAGAAAAATAGACAACTTTCCTCCTTCGAAGTTTTGTCTTTTATTGAAAGTATTTGAATTTTGTTACTGCTTCCCTTTTCATAAAGTCTTTCCACACTCACAGCTTCCACCCTGCTTTTCCCCTTCTCTTTCTGTAGCTTTAAATGTGACTATATCTTAGCGTATTCCCTAGTGAGAAGAGTTTTGGGGAGTTTTTTACCTTAAAAGGCCATGTGGAGTGGAGAGCTGGTTTCCTGTGGGAGGGCTTTCCTCTCTCTAACTCTGAAGCTGGAGGCCGGGCCCATCCTCATCCTCTCTCACCCTGACCGCTTTAGTCACTCCCACTTACACACACACACATACACGCCTTCCTCTTTCCACTCCCAGAAAAGTGGCAAAATCCAACCATGGCCAGATGTGTGTGTGTGTGTGTGTGTGTGTGTGTGTGTGTGTGTGTGTGTGTGCAATCTAAACTGACCTCCTTACTTAACAGGAGGTGAAAAGACGGTCGCACAGGAAAACGGGTAATGGGAGAGAAAAAATAAAGACAGTAGGCAGGA
>OMNW01010611.1:139583-161670 GCA_900303245.1 Selene dorsalis
GGGGGGGGACTCTGGTATGTGAGGAATGTAGCCAAGGCAAACAGAAAGCCCCACACTCCTGTGTCTAATGAAATCAATGCTTCTAGCTTTTCCGGTGCAAGGGGTAAATCAGAGACTCAATCAACAGATGAACAGCCGGACTGAATTTGAGCTGAACCTGAACTCAGATCTGCTGGCCTGCCGGTCCGTCCCCCCTCACTGTCCACCACATACATGTCTCAGTTGAGGAAACAATGAGGGTAAATACGGGCAGGGCTGAAGTATGAAAGGTGGAGCATAAATCTGATTTACACACGCACAATGGTCATCATCTGCAGGCAGACATAGATGATCTTTGTTTACCTACTCCTCCAACACAAACTCTGACACAGTTCCTCAAAAATAGCAAAGTTTATGATGAATATTGTAAACGTGAAGATTAATGACAGCAGGTTTCCCCAGAGGTTAATAAACATGGTGTCTTGCTCAGTTTGTGGACATATGGTTAGTTTGCAGCATGTTAAAGTGTGTATTATGTTTCATTCATTCACTCCTCAAATGTAAAAATCTAAAATGAGCTTACACATGCAATGGCCTGGAAAACAGGTTAAAATATGCATTCTTATAATGCTTGAAATAACAACAGTTGTAGAAAACTTACGTGGATGATTTTAAAGAGGACTTTTTTTTTACCCCATTAAGAAATTATAATAATAATAGTAGTAATAATAATGTGTAAATTGACCCACAAGAGGACTGGACAAATGTTTTTTTTTTCTTTTACTGAATATAGGCTTCATATCTCACCATCAAACAAGAGTCCAAGCCGAGACCCCTTTACCTGAGTCTGAGTCATCAAAAGTTGAGAGTTGTGCTACACAGGCTGCAGTGCTTTACTTTGACCAAAAGCTGACATACAAATAAAAAACCTATGTTTTTCTATATTAAACACAACAGACACATCTGTCACCATTTCAAGGGGATTTTTTCTGAGTGTGGTACAATAGCCACACAAATGCACGGACAAGCATGCACACAACAAAAACCTATAGTCTCCAATGTCCAAATCCTCCTGGACTTGAATACACTGTTGCCAAAATATTGGTATTTTGGACTTTGAAAAATCAGATATCGCCACATCGTAATTTTGTTGACATAAAAACATTTCTGTCAAGGTTTCCTTTGATCTAGTTTTAAAGAAGAGTGATATACTGAGGGACACTATGCACTGTCTAAATGACTCATATCCTTTATTGTACACTAGCAGTGATGTACACTCACAAGCCATTATTGTGGGATATGCTGATCATCTCCATGCTATATATTACATGATCTCCTCACTGATTCTCAAACTTTATAAACTCCTGGTTGGTTTAACCAAGAAGTGAATTTAGACTTCATAGACTTCTTAGACTGTTATATAACAATTATATTTGGCTATATAAAAAAAACACATATTTCCAGTATTTCCCCTGGAAATAGACAAAATATTTTTAGGAAAGCCAAAAAAAAAGGAACAAATCCGAAACAGAGATTAATTTTTGCAACCCAGTTGAAAGTCCTGACCCTCAGTTATAGAACATGAAACAGCCTGAGTGGAAAAATATTAATATCATATTGTTGTGCAAGGTGGACACTTTAAGTTAATCTCAGTGTGTAACGTCGAAATTGTGAGGACTGCGCCTTTACAATACTGACAGTATTTTCCCCCTTGTTTCCATTGCAAGTCAGTGATCAGCTAAAACACACACACACGCAAACACACTGTCATACGCGCACGCTCACGCCCCGCCCCCTCTGACCTCATCGTCCCGACTATCTCTCTCTCTCTCTCTCCTCCTCCTCCTCCTCCGGCACAGTCTGGCGCTCTCCGCTCTCCTCACCGCGCAGCTTCACCAAACCTCCTCCTCAAACTCAAAGCGTCCGGACCAAAATCTGCCACATTGCTGCGGACAACTTTCCAACACTGCTCATGAACTTTACATTCCCGCTGCCTAGAAGAAACATTGGGACAACACCTGGACACTCTTACTTCCTGGTTATATAACTTTTTGTTGCACTTGAACGAATCCTTTACATTCCCAAAGACTTTGGCCCCGGACGGAGATCCATTTTCTTCCTCCTTTTTAAAAAAACCACAAAAAAAAACAACGATCAAAGTTGTTTTTTTTTCTATCATAGTATTACTCTAGACCAAACAAACAGGAGGCGTTATTTTTGCACAATCCCAAAGTAGTCTTAACTGGGTGTGTGTTTTATATTTTTTTTACGTGTAGTCTTAAATTAAGTAACAAACAGTCAGGATGGCAGGTATGAACTCTCTGGATGCTGTGAAGAGGAAGATTCAGTGTTTGCAGCAGCAGGCCGATGAGGCAGAGGACCGGGCTCAGGTCCTACAGAGAGAGCTGGACGGTGAACGGGAGATCCGAGAGAAAGTGAGACCATCAAACCCTCTCTTTTATTTCTTCTCCTCCTAGCTCTCTCTCTCTACCTCTGTCTCTCTCTGTACTATAATCGCCCCCTTGTTAAACTCGTGTTAACTTCTTCACATTCAACTCACAGGCTGTGAAAAGTATGTGGCTCATGTCATTGATTCATTCGCGGGCGTGATTGTGCCACAATGCAAGGCGTTGGTCTCTAATGAAAAAAAAAAAGTTTGGATTCCTGCAGGTCCGTGCGCATGCGCAGTGAAGTCTGAGTTACAGGCCGCTGTAAAACTGCTGAGAATAATGTGCACCACCACGTAGACAGCAGCATTGGACCTATTGTGCAAAATTGAATTGAACTATTAGACTAAATGAGAAAACGAGTTTTTACAAATCCAAATCATGTCATGTTATTTATTAGGGATATTTTATTATTCTAACTACTATTCAGCCTTTAGAGCTGCCAGCAGGGCTGATTTCTTTCTTTTTTTTTTTTATCCTCCAGTCAAATTGACTTTTCACACTCTTCATGGCTTGCTTACTGGCACTTCGGCAGGCTAGAGGTTTGCCAGCAGCAGCTGTATGCTTGAGGGTCTAACCACTGTGCTTCACAGACGATAGGAAAATAGAGGGCACAGTATCCTTACCCTGTTATTAGGAAGTCAAAGGCCCGTACTACTAAAAAAACGCCCTCTCAAACTCTAGCTGAAACAATTAGTCACTGAATTGATTAGTGGGTTAACTGAAGATTTATAGGCAACAATTATGGTCATTAGTTAATAATCACTTGAGATTTATTTTAAGCCATAATGGCAAAGAAATAACTGGTTCCAGCTTCTTTTCCATCTTTCCCAGTCTTCCATTATAGTGAGCTGAATATCTGTTGGTTGCTGGTTTGACAAAATATTCGTTGGTTGTTGGTTTGAAGACGTCACTGTGGGCTTGAGGAAGTTTGATGGACATTTCCTTTTGCTACTTGGGTGCAGTTTATTGACCAAATTGTGAATGACTGGATAATGAATGGATAAATAACCACAGTTGCGGCACCGTTAAGTGTTTACATTTCAGCACATATTATCAGTAGCCGTTGCACAACCATGGAGGTAATTCCCACAAGTCATTACTGAAGTTCCCCAAAGTGTCATTTCATAAATGGCACTCATAGATGTGTTGTAAGTGACTCATCTGTTTCTTCTGAGCTTGTGCCCAGCTCAGTCACCTGTCTGTCTCTTGACTGTTGTTTTACAGCTTCACAGAGAAAAGGTTGAGACTGGTGGGGAAAAAATGCTTAGTAGCACAGATAGGTAATAGTCTTGACTTGTTTCACATGTTGCTTTATGGCACATGGTGCCATGTCCTTTGCATAGTAGCTGGTTAATGACAGGACAACTAGAAAGATTCAAGGAGAGTGGGAGGGGAAGGTGTGGCTGTAAAGATATGGCAGCTGAGATGATGAAAGGAGCAGGCCTGCTGCACGACTAACCCCCTTTGTTACAGGCTGCCTATTAGGTAACATGGCACCTTTTCAATTTGACAACTGGGCGTTCGCTCAGTTTATACAAAATCATTCTGATGTCATCATGTATGCTGACATCTGTAACATTACTAATCATTATTTTGAAATACTTACATTGTTCAGCTTGACTTAAATATTGGGATGATTTCTTCATCTTCACTCATGTGTTTGTTTTGTTCACTGAATATATCTGTCTAACCTGGGACCATGAACTAAATCAGGAGCATTAAAGTGGGGACAGTAGATGGGATAGTAAGTTATACACCTCATGTTGCTCTCCGATGGTAAATGAGGTTACTGTGTCATTTCCTGTCACATGTAAGGGGGAAGGTAACACTACATGTAGTAACACCTTCATGTGTTTGTACACACCATTTTTGAAGCATGACACGTCTTACATGCTATAAAGTTTAGTAGACATCACCTTTTAGGTGTTAAGTCACTAATGGTGACACTTTATTTTAACTGCCCTAATTTGCCATTTATAAGCAGCATATACCAAATTGTATATTACAAATGCAAAGCATGTGTAAGGACATAGTATAAGTCACTTGTCATCTCTTTATATACCAGTATCCTGTATCCGTACGCTTCAGAGGAGATAAAGTTGTTCCTATAAGCCCTGTTAAAGCAGCTTCAGCTGTCACACATCTCGTCCTGTGTGCACTCAAAGTAAAACAGAGCACTGCGTTTGTGTGTCAGGGTTGCTGTGGTCCCATATGTGAACAATTAGGCCAACCTGGAGTTATTCCTTGGCACAAAAACTCTTTCATAGGATCATGGGGAGATCAAAACAGGAATCTCGCTGAGTGTGTTAAGCTAATGAATCATTGTTTGAAAATGCAGAGGTAACAGAAAAAACAACACTTGGCTGCATCTCTCACTAAAAAACTGAGAGTATTTGCTTTGTCTTATTTCTAAAGTGGTTTTAACGCCTCTTGAGACATTACTCAGCTGCTCAATAATGCTTAAAGGCTCTGTCAGATTACAAAGACATGACATAGCCTAGTCTTCAAACACTAGTTTGACCTGCTTAGATGTGTTTTATTTATGGCAATTATTCTCAATGAGCTGTTTCATTTTTCATAGTGCTCACTGCAGTCATAGAGTTATATTGCATGGTGGTTGAAGGTTTAGAGGTGAGAGCATTGTCAACAACACTGATGAACCAAATTAGCTGCTTTTAAAGTTTAAAACGATGATTTCACATCTGTGATAAACATACATAGACTACATGAAAACTTAATTCATTAAACAACAGCAATAAAACATGAAAAGCACAGGATCATAAGCCTTAAAGTATGTATTGCCTTTAAGGACGTTTTCTATCTGTGCTGGTGTTGTCATCAGAAAACACGATGGTTTCCATGGTGATATTTAGTGTTAACAACATAAATGCAGAAATACAGTTTGTGGTGTACCAAGCCATGTCTAAAAGCAGATTAAAAAGGGAAGTAGGACTCTAACCTCCTCCAAAGCACAAGCTTCGGGAAGACTGTCCCTCCCAGGATGTTGTCTGCCGACTCTGCTCCGGCACTTCCTGTGCTTCTACTCCAAGCACTTCCTGTCCCTGAGCTCCAGCCTTGATCAACAGGAAGATTAGTTTGAGGTGGACTTTATTTTTCTAAAGTGGTTATTGGTCATTTTAATAAGTGGTGTGCAACTTTTGTGGAACTTTGTTACAAAAAAAATTTCTTCATTCTCCACAAAAGCTCACTTTAAGTTTGTCTTCTAATGCAGAACTGAATCTGAAAGACACAATGAAGTTATTCTATATAGTTAACAGCTGTACTCATTTTACACTGCTTACATCTCATTATAGGTAATTTCAGGTTGTGATTTATAAAAAGTGCATACCAAGCTGTCAAAATCAACTTGTAGGTATCATCTGTTTGCTGATTTGTGTGCTCAGCAAGCTCAAAAGTTTTCTGCTCTAACAGTGAAACAGTTGGGTGGAAAGAATTACTTCCTGGTGTCACTGTTTTCTTTGGACGTTCTCCCTGGGAATAGCTCAACTTTCCAGATATAACTGCCACATGTGGATATTTTTTGGCAGTCGTTGGCATTCAGGGGAACACTTCCATGTTACTGGCTTGTGGCTTCGCTGGCCAAGGTTGCGGGCTGTATCTCCAGCAAGGAGCAGAATATATTTGTACAGTCTGCGCTCAGACAGCTAAATTAGCTATAATGTCATTTAGGAGCATTCAGAGTGTGGAAATGAGCAGCACAGAGAAGTGTGTGAACCATTTCAAATCCAACACATTTGTTTGTGAATGCACGCGAACCTCAATGAGACAGTTTTAGTATCGCTGCATCTGTTAGCAAGTTCGTGCTAGTGCTGGAGAGTGGAAATGGAGCTTGAAAGAACCATATAAACTTTTATTGGAAGGATGTTTACTTGACCTGTGGGTAGTTAAATCTCCTGCCCTCTATTTGTCAAGTGACCACACAATTTAACACCTTTTCTGTTTTCTAAAAATATAATTAAGATTTATGTGAACTGTCTGAGCCCTTATACGTTTAGTACCTGACGTACTTTGTGGATTCCTGCGTGTCATTTGACAAACTGGTTCGAGTCCTTGTCGGTGTAAGACACTTCAGTTTTACTATAGTGGTGCTTTAAAGCGTCAAACAAGCCGAAGACCAATGTAAAGGGTGTAGAAAAATGCAAACAGACTACATTTCGCACAGAGAAAGAATTCATTGTGATGCTTGTCTGGAAGGTTGATGACCGTCTTTTACATATTATACCTCATGACAGGCTGGCTTGTACTGTATGCAGATGCCTTTGCATGCCAGATCTATATGGGAAAAGATTACACACTCTGACAGACACACATTCACATTGAAAGTAGCGAGCAGCAGTGTCAGGAATAACTTCCCCTGAACCCCAACAGCATTGTGCAGCTCATTAGCCCACTGCCCTGGAATCAGCCAGTAATTAGATACCTCTTTCACTTGTCCTTGATCTTGTCTCTAATACATGTAATACACTCAGGTATTTCTTAAGGCAGTCCCACTAGGGCTGTGCTGTATTTTCAAGTCACATTGTGGACTGTTTACTGTGTGGCGAGGCAACTGAACATTAAGTAGTCCAGAAGTGACAGAGGGGTCAGTTAAATAGCACATTAGATTGAATCCTGTATTACACCATATTGTAGTGTGGCTGAAAATGGCTTAGAAATAACTTGACATATTTGGGAGTGCACTTATTTGCTCTCTTGTATGCACAGTAACCTTCAGCTAGAGGCCAGTTAGCTTATCTTAGAATAAAGGCAGGAAACACAGGAAAGAGCTAGCATGTCTCTGTACATAGTGACCTCTAAAGCTCACAATCTACAAGTTATATCTAGTTTTAAAAAAAAAACAAAAAAATAAGACACACTGTGGTTTTACAAGTGATGATAAGAATTTTATGTTAGCTTATACCACAACCTCAATTCTGTCCATTTTACACTTCGATTAATCCAGTAACATATAATATGTTGATACGTGACCCTTAGAGGTTGCTGCTGTTTCCCTATGTTTCCAGCTTTTATTCTAATATAAGCCCATTACGCTGCAGGCTGTAGCTCTATATTTACTACAGACAAGAAGGTGGTATGAGACTAAGGAAATGTTATTTACCAAGGCTGGTCAAGAGGAACTATTGCCATCAATTAATGGAATACCATTTACCTTTTAGAAAGCTCTGGTGTTACATATTAAACTAGCTTGATAACACAGCAGCTCCAGTATCCTTTACTTCTTCATGTATGTGTGTGTGTGTGTGTGTGCACGCTCACTGCCACAATCTTACTGATACTCCAACACAAACCTTCTCCATAGTTTGTTTTACCATATAAGGGAGTTGTGCGTCCATGGCAGCTGGGGAATGCAAAGTGGGTGCTAAAGGAAGAGGCATGGCCAGAAGGATAGAGAGAAAGAGAGAGAGAGACAGAGAGAGAGAGAATATAATATACCGGCTCTGAAAGAAAGAACATTCAAAGGGAGGAAATGAAAGGATGTCGAGCTGCTGACTTCCTGTCACCTTTTTCAAGATCCTCATTTATAAAGTCACACTTGTATCTATTCTTATAGTCAAGTGGCTCCATTTAGTAGCTCTCATTCCTCATGGCTCTTGCCTTAACATTACAGTAGCTTTGATTATATTCTACACAAGAGCTGAGAATACTTTTCAAACAACATTTCTGTCCTTTTAGCGCTGGTTCACTGGTTTTCTGAAGCTGCAGAGGGGAGAGTATTTTCAGCAGCACCTTTGAGATTCACAGCAAAAGCTCTAGTCTTCTTTGGTCATGGCTCAGTGAATTAGAGGCATGAGAGCATGTACTGTACTGTTCCCGCCCCTTTTTTTTTTAACATGACACCAGGCTGTCTTTGTCGATAAGGGAATTCCCCCCACAGTGATTGTGAAAATCTGATGCCAGATAAAACACCAGGTTGCACACATTTGATTCTGAGCATAGATACATGACCACCATGGGCTCAGACCTTAGTTTCTGTGTTTGTGTGTTGCTTAACAACAAACATTTTACTGGCAGGAAACTAGCTGGTTGCTAACTGGTAATTATGGGTGTATGAGTGTTTGAGGGAGGCAGAGATTGACAGAATAAGAATGTCTGTTTGCATGTTTGCAGAGTTTGTGTGTGTGTGTGTATGTGCATCTGGAAGTGCATTACTGATGTGCCGGTGTAGCTGACCTAAAGCTCATGAATAGGATGTTTGTTTGTGTGCAGACAGTATTCTTCACAGCTTATTGCTTCACTCACAGGACTCAGGAAGTAACTATATCTGTTATTTCAGGGTCTGATTTAATTCTGTTCATCATTTCTCACCAGCCAGATCTAGTGTTAACAGACGCAGACCTGTGTAGAAGACATCGCTGATGAGATTTCAAGCTGGTTTTCGACCGATTTATGACTTTTTATTCATTCCATGTTGGGTTAGGTTTTCCTCTGTCAAATGCTGGTTGTTTTAAGACACGTCAACGCTAGTTCAACAGACATTTCCTGTCTCATATCAGCGGCCTCCCCTGGCAACTCTGGGTGCAGTAGGGCAGGACCTGGGAGAGGGTGAGTGGTAGAGAGAGAGAGAGAGAGAGGGTGGAAAGACTGACTGGGTAGTCAGCAGTCTAACATGACATGAAAATGACATGGAGAAAATGCTAAAAATTAGAAAGCAGCCAGTGCCAGCTACCAACAAGCAGGAAACCATTCCTTCATTTCCTGAAATACTGAGTCTACGACAGAATGGAAGAGAGGCCTAGATGGAGGTCTATTTATTCTTAGCACAAACATACTGTACCTAACTATTTTCCACTGAGCTCTCTGCTTCTCAATGGCAGTCGTTTTTTTGCAGTTTTCAGTGAGTTTATTGCCAGTTGTGTACCAGAGGGACTCCCCTACCTGTAAACTGACTGTTGATCTGACTTCTGGACTGACTGGCTAGCTAATGAGTCACTGACCTACTAACTGCTGCCTCGCAACTGTGCACAGAATAATGCTGGTTTTGAAGAAATCCTCAGCTGCTTCATTTTAGGAATAGGGAATAAACTTTGCGTGAGCACTCTGGGCATTGAATGAATGGTTCACCATTGTAACACCACTTTGTGCAGTTATGTCGTGCTTTCTGGTTGTAAACTTAAGTCTCTTTGTGTTGTGACTTTTGTATGAAAACAGAGCTGGGCTGGTTTTCACTTTGAATGCGGCTCCCTAGGAGGTAGTGGTTGGATAAACTCCCTGGCCAGCAGAGAGGAAATGCCTGTATAGTTGTCTGTTTGCTTTCTTTTTCCTCTCTCTGCCTTTGTTTACCAAGGGCAGATGAGAAGAAGCCCATTTGTCCTCCCCACTTTGCCCCAGTTTTACATTCACAGTCCCCGGAAATTGAGTTTTTGCAAGCATTTCATTGAGATCTAAAGTCCAGTGATCTTCAGACATTAAGAAGGATTACACGCTGCAGCCAGACTCAGCAGTTAGTTCTTGTGTTTCATCAGAGGCTTTTTATTATATTATAGCTCTGCTTCTGTAGAAGATCCTCCTAGGACCTCCAGCTGGAATTGAATGTATTTTAGTGCACTTGCAGTCAGACTTCCAGTAGAGTCCTGAGGAGGGATAGCATTGAATATTCTTTTGTAGCTGTCTCTTTTCCAACAAAAGCATCTGTATAGCTTCTGGGAACTGATTTCAAAAGAAGATGCGCAGCTTCTATTTAGTGAGTGTAACATTAAAAACACGGACATCACTGTTCTTCTCATTAACTACTTTTAAATGTGATGTAATAACATTTGATTTGAGTTTTCGTATATTACTTTCACACACACATTTGGGAGAAAATCTGTATCATAAAAAAAAAGTTTTGTAGTTGTTGGTGGAGATGATTTGATCATACCATTTAGTGGAGACTCCTGCACTTCTTCAGTGAGATGCTCATTGATAAAATACATTAGATGAAGAAATTTAGACTTACCCGACTCCCAGACAGACTTTAAATCATCTCTTACTTTCCTTTCATTCTCCTTCAACAAACTCCCACAGAGACAATTAGCAGCCTATAAACAAATAAACTTAAACTAGGTGAGAGCATTTCTTTAATTCCTTCAAGTGGACTTTACTTGATAAAACAACAGGGCAGTGATTTGTGTACTCAAGTTTAACAGTTTGCGCTGTGCAAATGCTGAAAAAATCTACAGGTTGATGTTCATCTTCTCTGTCCAGCTGTTCCTCCTTCTGTTCATAGTTTCTGTCTGGCTCTAGATTTTTCTCTTGCCCCCCAAATGCCCTTTTTGTGTCTTTTCCCTCTGTTCCTGTTTTAAGGAGGACAACAGGGGGAGGATGGGAAGATCAGTTTGGATGATTTAAAGTTGAATGAATGAATGACTGAAATTCTCTCTCCTCCCCTTTTTTCCCTCTCTCTCTCTCTCTCCCTCTCTCTCTCTCAGGCGGAGGGTGATGTAGCAGCTCTGAACCGTAGGATCCAGCTGGTGGAGGAGGAGTTGGACCGGGCCCAGGAGAGGCTGGCCACAGCACTGCAAAAACTGGAGGAGGCGGAGAAGGCTGCAGATGAGAGTGAGAGGTCAGTATGGGTCACATTACGCCAGCATCCACCTTGATGGACATTTAGATTTGGTTTAATTTCAAGTAAGCTTGATGGGAAGTTTGATTACTGCAACTTTTTACATGTGAGACTGACTTTTATATATTTGATTTCAACAGCCCATCTTTGACACATTAAATAATGTGAGTGCTTATTTGTAAGCACTCACATTATTATTATTATCACTTATTTGATTTGTAAGTCACTGACTTCTCTGTCTTGTTCATTCAGAGGCATGAAGGTGATTGAGAACCGAGCGATGAAGGACGAGGAGAAGATGGAGATTCAGGAGATGCAGCTGAAGGAGGCCAAACACATCGCAGAGGAGGCTGACCGTAAATATGAGGAGGTGAGCAAGAAAAACTGACATCACCTAAAATGAGGTGCACTCAATTAGACTGACTTTTCCCAAAAATATTTCCTGAAAAACTTCAAATTTTTCACCCCAGGTGGCTCGTAAGCTGGTGATCCTGGAAGGAGAGCTGGAGAGAGCTGAGGAGAGGGCCGAGCTCTCAGAATGGTAAAAATAACATCAATACATAGAGCCGAACATATGCACACTTCCCTTCAAGCGTTTTTCTTCCATTAAAACGAAACATTTGTCTGTGTTTATCTCCACAGTAAAGCCAGTGATCTGGAGGAGGAGCTGAAAAATGTGACCAACAACCTGAAGTCCCTAGAAGCCCAGTCTGAGAAGGTGAGAGTCATGCTGTGAATTAAAAAGATACCCTGAATTAATATTTCTGTCACGGTAGGTTTTCCACAAAGGGAAACATGCAGCAAGAAAAACATTATGTCGAGCCTGCGTGCAAGGCTAGCCACATATGAGGAAAGCCTACAAAGTCTACCAAGTTATGAGGCATTAACTGACTCTGGCAATAATTCTCTCTGCCCAAAGCCAGTGTTTTATTCAGTGTGCATCAGTGGTAACACATCTTTTTGCAGAATGTGTACAGTTAAGCCACAGCTTACACAATGGGTTGTTTCATTCATCTTCACAAACATACACAAACAACCTAAATATATACAACAGTATATTCTGAACACCAGGTCTGGAAACTAGCATGTGCTCATTTCCGCCTCCCCATAACCTATCATTTGGGCTGCTCTTGTTGCTCAGTGGTCACTAATTATAGTCAGTGCAGAGGGACACCACATTGCTAAAGTATTGTTTCAATCTACCTTCATTATAGTTGTGTATAAACAGGCCATACTTACAAACCTAACCTTTTAGTTTCTCCTCATGTTGTTTAGATGAAAACCTTAATGCTCCAAGAGTGAAAGATTGAACTCTTTCACTGTTTATATATGTTTGTAATAGTACATGACAAATTAACCACTGGACCACTGTTATTTAGAGTTAATGGCCACATAAACTGTTTCAGCATTTGTGCACTAGCAGCTGGTAGAAACCTGCAGTACATTCCTCTCCGGGCACAGACAAGCAACATGACAGCATGCCAGACTGGCCACATGACTGCTCTTCTTTAGCAAATCTGCCTTTGCTTTGTTCAGTCAGGCCTGCTATGGCTGGCATCATCGCCCAACTTGTTCCCAGGCCAGACCAACACCTCACCCTGTTTTGTGCAACAGCCTCCATTTTTACATATCATTCCTGAAAGGGAGCGGCTCTTTAACTCAGTTGTGATTATTATCTTTGGATGATAGTGAGTGAAAGGTGAAAGCATGTGTGAGCATGTTTTTATGTCTCCACCTATAATTAGATAAAATGATTTATCTGCGTTTGTGTGTGTCAACAGTACTCGGAAAAAGAGGACAAGTACGAGGAGGAGATCAAAGTTCTGACTGACAAACTGAAGGAGGTGGGTATCTGAAAAAATTCATTGATGAAGCTTGTACTGCATGTATTTAATGTGTTTGGAGTGAAACAAAAAATGACACACATTTATTAAAATGCCTTTTTGGTAATGTGAAATTGTGTATTCCAAATGAATAGCCCGACCTGGGCCCTTTGCTGCATGTCATCTCCCTACCTTTCCTGTCTTCATTTCCTGTATACTATATTATATTTCAAAAATACAGAATTGCCAGATAAATAATCAACTTCTATCAGGCCTATTCTTTCAACACACATATTGGTTCTTTTTTCCCTTTACTGATGATTATAGCTTCTTATATTTCATTTTATCATCTTAATATGTTCATGCATTCAAAACCTAGACTCATGTCGTGTTTGTGCTCCTGAAAACTGTGTGACATCCTGTGTCTGTTGTCCTCTCAGGCTGAAACCCGTGCAGAGTTTGCAGAGAGGACAGTGGCCAAACTGGAAAAATCCATTGATGACCTGGAAGGTATGAGACCAACACTCTTTGCAGAGAAAAAGTTGGGGATTTGCTCCACTTTGCACCAAGACAAATAGAATAAATCCAGCCATGTGAGGTCCAAGGATATGTTCAGTGTCAGTAAATTAGGATATTCGATTACTGATGCACCAGAAGCAGATAGTTTTGCATAGTTTTCTGTAGGCCAGAGGCTAGCTAATCATAATAGGGCCAACATCCTACTGCAGGAACACACAATGATATAGTTCAGTTTAACATGGATCCCAGAAGGGGTGTCCTATTTCATCATCACTGGAAATATCAGTGGAAAGGAAAGGGTTCCCTGCCAAACCTATGGAAAGTCCTTACCTAAGACAAGCTAATAAAAGACCCTTGTTTCTGAAGGACAACTACTGTATGTCAGCCATGTTGCAGAGAGTACAGAATGTTTTTAGATCTGCATTACTTAATTGTTGGACCACAGGCAGCTGAGTTTATGGAATTACATTCGGAGCTCACCCAGCAAAAGAACTGCACACATAATTAGATGTGCATCATTCTTTCTTCCAAGCAATTTCTGCATCTTTAAAAAGCCTGACCTATTTTGTTTTTGTCTTCTCCTTCCTCCCTCTGCTCCTTTTCCCTCCATCTGTCTCTCATTCTTGTCCTGCTTTTTGGCTTGTTTGTGTCGCTGCTGTCCTTGACACCTGCCTGTACTTCCTGTCGCCCTCTGACCTCCAGATGAATTGTACGCTCAGAAGCTGAAGTACAAGGCCATTAGTGAGGAGCTGGACCATGCCCTCAATGACATGACATCTCTGTAGATGCTCTGACTTCTCCGTTGCTCTCTGCCTTTCACTTCCCTTTTCCTGTCTTCCTCTGAATGTTTGGACTCATTGTCTTCTCTGTGGGTCATATGCGCCTTCTCTCCAGCTTACTATGCAACAGAATTAATTAAAACATCCTTTTCTTTCCTACTTTGCAGCTTATGTCTCTGTTCTTGATTGTCCATGCAAGCATATAACTTGATGTTAACGAGAATAGTACATTTAAGTCCATAGTTGTACAATGTTGTGCAATTAGTTGGTACTGTATGTTGTCCATCTGATTAGCAGATACACAAGGTGAGCTCCTCTGGTTTTGGTGTGACTTGCATTTTCCAAACCCCTTAGACCCCTCCCCTTTAAAAAAAAAATCTTACATCTTTTTTGGTAGTTTCTGATCTTATAAAGGCAGGTATATCCATAAAGTCATACTGATATCAACAAGGTAGCATCTAATACAATGACTGACTCCACAGTGTTGCACACAGGTCCTCCAAGAAGTCCATACACGGTGTTTTACTAACAGTACCTTAGTCAGTCAATAGTTCATGCATGGAAGGCACTGCAGTGTGGTTGAATTTTTTTGCATGGGGCACAACTTAACCAAACTAGTTATGCAAAACGTCTTTCCAGTAAAACAGTTCTCTGTGCAGTACTTTACAGGATGCTATAAAGCAAAATGAATTAGCATGACAGTACATTAGTGTTGGCAGTGTTATTACCTGGCGGTCGAGGGTTCACCATGTCACTTTTCTTCCCGTCCCCAGAGAAATTATCACATGCCAAAGAGGAGAATCTGGGCATGCACCACGTCCTGGACCAGACCCTGCAGGAACTGAACAGCTTATAAACACAGAGAGGAAACTGGAGAGGATGAGATCGTCATGTAACATTCCATTAAATGTTCGACTCCATTCCACATTTCGAGCTGTAAAATCTTTATTCCCCCACATAAAAGGGGATTAACTTAATGCTTGTCCCTTGATGTTTTTTTTTCCTAAGGCACAACTTTTTTTTCTTCTTAAGATGGGAGGTCATTTTGAAACCATCACTTTTTTTTTTCTTTTTTTTTTTTAAATCCCGAGCTGTGATTGCAGAAATAATTTTTGACCACTCATTTAGTAAGAACTGGCAATTAATACACCCAAAGAAACAGATTTGGTCATTCAACCACTCACACCGGCTCAATTTTACATTTTATGTGCACATACATTAAGCCTCTGTTTGATTATATTAATACATAGGCTACAGATGGTATTGGGTTTCTCTCAGTCTACATTTTAAGTGGCTCTGAAGTGCCACCCAGTGGTGATATGAAGTCATTTAACAGTTATTTTTCTGAACAGCAGTGTCCTGAATCTGTCTCTATACAGCAAGATGGCCAAATGGGCAGGTGTCCTTAATGGAAAGGTTTCATTCATACATTAATAAATAATAAGTCAAGGCACATGTTGCTCAGTCATAGTAGGCTTCTTTAAATTTACTTACAAAGTAACGCCTCCTTTGGCTGATCATCCTGGAGCTGACCTGTTGAAGCTGCGTAGTTGAGCAGATTATTTTGTGCATCATCATTATTCTTCTCTTTGTCTTGTGGGAGTCTGTGCAGAAACTGCGTGAGCTGAGTGTGTACAGTATCTAGGCCATGAGGTGAATATCTGATCTGTACCACCTTTCCTTAAGCATTACCTGATCTCCACCTTCTGCATCATTACCAACAATGCCATAATGTAGCCAAAATTTACAATACATTGTTTAACATGAGTGAGCTAAACCCCAAACCACTGGAAGCTCAGTTAGGTTTTGTCAACCATGGATACTTATTGTATATAGTAGAATAATGTTAGGTATGTGAGAAGTTGTATTGTTTTTTTTTTGTTTTTTTTTCCCCTTTTTTTTGGGAGGGGGGGTTTGTTTCATTTTCATCACTTCTTTTTTTGCCAGGGGAACTCTCAAAGACCAAAGAACACACATAAGATGGACAATAAATTCTTTAAAAATTTTTATTTTTCTTTGTGATGGTCATCATGATTTCATCTGGTGCCGGGGCCATGAAAAGCGCCTCACATTTGATCGAGGCCATTTTGGAATATTTCATTCATCACCCCCCTCTATGTCAATCTAATAAATGTTTTACAGAAGTTATGCCTCCTTTGTTTTTTGTGCATTTTGATGACTACAAAACATTAAGTATTTATCAACGATACTCTACATCAAGTGCTTTATCGTATCATTCTGACATACTTACAATAAAATCTGACCATGATCAATCAAAACTCAGAGAGCACATCTACCCTGCTCCTTCCCATTTAACCCAACAAGGGGAATTAGATTTCATGCCCCGTTATTAAGAAACAGATGAAGGCAATTTCTTTGCCAAGAATATTTCCTGGAGGGTGCAAACAGCCACACTTTTAATCACGGAGTGTGATACCCGTGTTCATTTATCCATGATTGACATTACTGCCTGTGATGGGTATCCAGGTTGATTTCTCCTCAGGTATATTTCCGTCTGAAGGCGCAGCCTAGATGAGCAAAAGTAAAAAAAATTTTTTTTAAAAATCAGTATCTCATTTAAAATTTAAAATGAATATGACATTTATATACACTTTTCTCACCAGCAGTAAGTCTGCATTTCCCCCCCTTTGGCTGACAGAGAATTAGAGAGCAGCCTGCACAAGGCACCACTGTCTGGGCATGGCTGAAGATAGTGGTGATCTTGTAGCAACCTAAAGAGCATTTAAAGAAAAACAACAACAACGAATAAATCACTGAAAAACAAAACAACATCAGAAATTTTGTGTTAAAATGAGAGTGGTCCACGATCCTTACCTATGCATTTAACATCCATGAAGTAAGAGTTGGGACTCTGTACCAGCCTCTTCTTCTTGTGTCTTCTCCTTTCCTCTGTTAAGCTGGGCTGCATCAGATCCCTAGCCAACTGCAGTGGAGGGCACACCACGATGTCAACATTTGTTATTTAAAATAGTTTGAATAACTTAATTTTCCTCACATATTCATGAAATGACAAGGCAGTTTTACTGTTGAATTGAATTGGTTATGCCCTAATGCCCCCTGCTGTCAGATGAATAAATGGCTGGTTAGAGCAGGTACACAGACATGTCCAGGCATGTCCGAGCATCTTCATAACAGACTGCTGTATCTGTGCACTGACTGCTGGCAATTGTTCATTAAATAACCTTTAATTGTGGCCCAACTGTACACCCCATACATGCATCAACTGACTGAAGAAATCATTACTTTCTCTGTTTCCATAACATTAAGTTTAACAGTTATATCACACTTTTCCAGCAGCTTTCTGTCAAACTAGTAATATAAGTATGATAATGTCCACTTACCGGCATTTTGCTCTAATCTCTCAAGGCTTTCGTCCGAGACGTAAACAATCAAGCAACGCAGTGCGTTTGTCTGAACAAAGTCTCAGTTTGATGAGGGTCCGATGATGAACGTTGATTATCAAGTACCGGAGGACACAGAGAAGGCGAGGTCTAACTCTTCGGAGGAGGAGCAACAGATAACATGGCTGCACTGTCAATTTAAAAAAAAAAAATTAACAATCGTTTTTACAAATAGCCAGGAGTCGATAGATAGATAGATAGATAGATAGATAGATAGATAGATAGATAGATAGATAGATAGATAGATAGATAGATAGATAGATGGCTGTTCAACTAGCCTACATCTCTTCAAGTAGTCTATGGAGTCTGTACCATCCTCAAAACAAACCTATCATGTCCTATCCAACATTTTTCACCATATTATGCATATGTCAGCTGGTATTGCTGGTGTGTTATTTTAGTGTAAACTACTATTATACTAAACTTATATCAGTCAGTTTAGCCAAATGACTTCCTGAGGAAGTGCCTGTGGTCATGGGTATAAATAAGTGTGATAAAGTTTGTTTTACATCAACTTTTAAAACCTCTCTGCAATTGAAACTAACATCATCTTTTCCAGCATTGATAATATAATCGGTACAAATAATAAAAAGGGACATTTCATCCCATTTCGTTGAAACAAACTTGATATCTAGGGAGAACATCTATCTCGTGTCAAAAGTATTTCTTTTCCGTTAATTAAAAGCATGTACAGTCCGGGTGACCGTACGCATGAAAACGAGCACACCCGCCGCGGAAGCATCCGACTTCCGGAACACGACGACAGAGAAGAGTGGCAGTTGATTTGACCACACGGCAACTCACCGCAGTGACGTCTCTGTCGCCACACCGGGCGGGATATCCGCAGTAGTAAGCTAGCTAATAACATGGCGAAGACTTACGATTACTTGTTTAAACTACTTTTAATCGGCGATTCAGGCGTCGGAAAGACCTGCGTGCTATTCAGATTTTCAGAAGATGCCTTCAACTCAACGTTTATCTCTACTATAGGTAAGAAAAAGTCGTATTTTGCGAAAATGTTTTGACCGATGAAGTGGCTCAGGAGCAGCCCATCCCGTCGTGCTAATTTGTTGCTAAGTTTTTTGGCTAGCATTCATGTTGTGCTATAGGCTAGTCAGGAAGCAGCCTTGCCGGCTTGTCAGAGGGGCTTTTCCACAACCGTCAATGGTATTTTAACTGACAGAGGTGCTTAGAAAGTACCTGGATGTTTGCTATCTCCCAAACAAGTCGTTACGTGAACAATAGATTCACAATAATCATGGCAAGGTGAGCTAAGAAGCTACAAAGTCTGTCAGTGAGCTAGCGTTAGTGGGCAGTGTCATTTTCTTTTTCATGACCAGTTGCTTGTACTTTGCACTTTCCTAGCCCACGTCACAGAAAGTATTAATGACCTCGACAACCACTCCGCTCCTCTGTAGACAAATTAAATTGCCACCAATAACATCATCCTCATGGCAATACATCATCATCAGCACTTGTTGTTCTTAATGTGGGTGAATAATGTGTTTTTGCAGGTATTGACTTCAAGATCAGAACAATAGAATTAGATGGGAAGAAGATCAAACTACAGATATGGTAAGAAAGTCCCCAACTTACTTTTAATGTCACAGCTTCACTGAAACATTTAGAGATGGAGGACAAATAACACTCATTTCCCAGTTTATTAAAAGTAAAACTATAATTGTGTAATGTAGCAGGCCAGCTGTAACTCCGACTCTCACAGGAAGATTTCTGTGCACTGGGAGGTACCTTTATTACTTTGTGTGCCCCATTTAGAAACACCTCCCAGTGTAACACAATACAGTTTAACAGCACAGCTAGATGAGCTCTGCTCTGTAAAAACAAAAACAATAAGGGACCAGTGCATCATTGGAATTATGTATGAGACTACTTTCATTTTAGTTAATAAACAGGCAACTGACTGTGAAGTGAATGATTACTGTACACCAGGGCAAAAACTGAATGTTTTAACAACAATAACATCATGATTATATCAGGAGCCAGTAAAGATTCATTTATTAACAAACAATGCAAAAAAATTTGTATCACTTTTGTGCCCTCCCTATGATAATGCCCACAACTTCATGTTTGTTTGTTTTTTAAGTATATTTTTCTCTAGTTAGTCAATTTAAACTCATCATGTGACAATTTTGTCGCAGCCTACCTCAGTCATCACAGGTATAGTAAAAAATGAGGGATGTGCTCACTTTTGTCTAACTAAAAATAAGATGAGAAAATCAATATTTGGTTTATTTTATGATTTAATTAAGTTTACCAGCCTGATGCTGTCAAATGTGTGTTCTGCCAGTCTAAAGAAATATCCAGGCAATATATGTTTGTTAAACTTGTTGAAAGAATAAATGAGACCTTGTGACTTAATGAGCATTAGAGCTTTGTCTTTGAAAGTCCTTTCTTTACTGTCCTCAAAGTTGTTGGTTTTCAATTTTTAACAAAAAACCTTCTGGAGTTGGATTTATTTTTGCTGTGTAACAATATACAACTTGAAAGCGTTTTGTGATGTTCAAAACTACGTTATGTTGTGTAGGGATACAGCAGGACAGGAGAGGTTCAGGACCATCACAACAGCCTACTACAGAGGAGCCATGGTAAGTTGCCTCATTAGCCTTGCAACCCATTATCTTTGGGACCCAAGTGTAGTGGTCATCTCGCATCAGAGCAGTTTCGACTCAAGTTTAACTGGATGCCTGAGTGGCTTTTAACTCGGGCACCTAATTGATCCTTGTTGACTTTGATTTCTAGTGCTTTGCTTTCACTTGTGGCTATACAATTATGTAATCTATCACTAATATATGTAGACAGCAACAGCAGAAAACAACATAAAACAATTGATTAACAAGTGAGAAATCATTTCACTGTGTCTGGCTGCTCAGTTGTCTGAAGTCTTCTCCTCTATGAACTCTCCAGGGCATCATGTTAGTGTATGACATTACCAACGAGAAGTCCTTTGACAACATCAAAAACTGGATAAGGAATATAGAAGAGGTAAAGTATTCCATATTAGTAAAATGTTTATGTTGTGTGTTGGTGTACATGCTAACTAATACACAAAGATTGCTATCCACCTTTTCTGTGTAGAAATGTCTGTTTTAGTTTGAGATTATTATTTACGGATACGCAAATCTAACACATTTTATTTTCAATTTTCCTGTCTCTTCACCAACGTATCACCCACAGCATGCTTCAGCAGATGTGGAGAGGATGGTCCTTGGGAACAAATGCGATGTCAATGACAAGCGACAGGTGTCCAAAGAAAGAGGAGAAAAGGTATAGAGATGAATTGATGAGACATAAGTGTGCTGAGAACTTTGGAAACCCAGAACCTTGCTCTCTCACCCTTGTTATGTATTATCTGTACTGACATTTATTTTGTCTCTGTTCTCCTGCTGTCAGCTGGCACTGGAGTATGGTATCAAGTTCATGGAGACCAGTGCAAAGGCAAACATCAATGTTGAGAATGTGAGTTCACCCTTTTTCTGCCTTTGTCCATTCACAGTACTGTTACCAAGACTAGGGCACTTGGTCATTTGGTCTGCATGTTTAGCAAGAATAGACTTTGTGTAATCCACAGCACAGAAGGGATTAGAAGAAATTTCTACCTATTTATATAGAACAATTCGAGAATATACTGCTCAATAGCTGCAGACTATAAAGCAAAATACAACACAATCTCAGTAGACTGTCTCTTTGATGCACCTTCTTTTTGAGTTATTCTTGTTTCCTAAGGACCGTAGTCAACTAACCACTTATCTTAGGTCCACATAACATGCAAAATCCAATACAATAGTAAGAAGATTGTTTGTTTACTGCGGCCTCATTGTGTTTATTATCATGCACATCTTTGCAATATAGTTATTGATGATTAAGGATTAATAAAATAGGTTTTGTTTCTCATATTTGAACCCGCAGTCTTCCTTGTCCGTAGCACTGGGCCACCTCGAGTCACTTCCATGATTATAGTTTAATTTGTTAACCGCTTTTCATCTGCAGGCCTTCCTAACCCTCGCCAGAGACATCAAAGCAAAAATGGACAAGAAGCTGGTAAGAATGTCAAACAGTGGAAACTGAACTGCTAGACGCCTGGCAGTGTTGTATGCAGTCTGTGGTGTCCGTATTATGTCATGTAATGGTGTTTTTTCGCCGTTTTCATAATTGTGGTTTGTCTTGTGTGTGTATTTTAGGAGGGCAACAACCCGCAGGGCAGCAGTCAAGGAGTAAAGATTACTGAACAGCCCAAGAAGAGCAGTTTCTTCCGCTGCATGCTCGTGTGAAGAGACAGTAGTGTTGGCATCCACCATCGCCTTAACTGTGTCCCCCACTGGACAGAACTGGACAGAGCACACTCAGATCTCTCTCTTTTATCCTCCTCCACTTGTCTTCCTCCTTCTCTTTCTGGTTTGTCCTGTGTTAATCTACTAGGAACAACACACATTTATCGCTACCTTGGTTTACCAGTCTTCCTTTGGCACCTGTGGATCTAACTATTGTGGCCTCTGTTACATGCTGAATATCTTCTTTTTTTTTTTTTTTTTTT
>OMNW01010611.1:175047-196830 GCA_900303245.1 Selene dorsalis
CCCCCCCTACTGTTATTTATGGTCCCAAGAATTCATGGTTCCTCACACAAAAATCTTCTCTTCCACCTAGGTGAATGGCTGGGATATGACCATGGTGACCCACGACCAGGCGCGTAAAAGATTAACAAAGAAGAGGGAAGATATAGTGCGACTACTGGTAACCAGAAAGTCACTGGAGGATGTGATCAATAATTCGAAGGGCGGCCAACCCAAAAGGTGGAACGACACAATCAGCAAGGAGTGAACACGCCCATTTACTGAACTCCCTCAATCTCAGATGGTAGTTGCCCTGTGGCCTTTATACCCATTTAAATGCATTATACACATAGACTGTGTCAGTCACATCTCACTCATTCTGATCAATCACCAGTCTTCCTTTCCATTCACACTCAAACTCATCTCAGAGGTATGTCCTTTTTTTTTATATACTTTTTGAAGTGCAACCTGCAGGAAAAGTAAATTTGGGGAATCAGTGAGGCTGAAGTCTGAAGTGTGCAGCACTGCAAAACTTTTTCCACCATAGAGGGCTTCATGGTTCTCAAAGTGAATGAAGACTTTATCATTAGTCTTCAGACTTTATCATCACTCTTGATGTCCAGTTTATAGCAGCACAAAAAAAAGAGTTGCCAGCATTTTCACAGAAAGAAGAGCTGAAAAAAATCACATCCATTTTGACTCATTTTGATAACCATCAACACTTTTGCTCATTTAAAATCTTTTTGGGTGTGTTGTGTTACAAAAGATCAATAGTTTTAGTAGCATTTCCCATAATCAGAGTAATTCCAGTTTGTTTGAACTACTGTGGACTAAAGAACCTTTGGAAGATGTTTCATGAAATATTGTTTGTATATCTCTCTACTAAACATCCATTTTTTATGTAGTAATAAGTAGTAAGTTTTTTGTTTCAGCTGTAGTCTTTTATAAGGCAAAGTGTAGGGTATCTTTGTTAACAACATCTATTATCCTTTCTGCCTTTAACTGACCAAAGATAGATTTCATAGACTGGAAAAATCAAAGATGTTTGTTGCTGTTTTGTATCCTTAATGATCATCCTTTTTGAATCCAAGTGTTCATTTTTCTGTAATTCACCAAGGTAAGATTCCAGCATCAAATGCCAAAGTGAAAACATATAGTAGGGCACTATTACATGATCAAAAGTCTTTTTTACCAGAATACATTTTTGTATTATACTATTGTGTGTCACACTAATTATCCTTATGCTCATACATATTTAATTTCTCCTATTTGTTGCTGATGTTGCTGACATGTGTGGTAAAGCAACAACCCCTCTCTCTGTATCTGCTAAAGTACTAACACAGGTCGAAAGGCATATTTCTTCCAATTATTATAGACATTATAAACAACATCCAATAATCTGGGCCCACCTTCAGGTGACACCTGTCATACCAATGTTCAGTGGATCCACAGTTAATCACTTTTTGTCAGGTTTAGAAAGAAAGTTGGTAACTTGCTGTTTAAGAAGCAAACCCACTAGTGTCACACTGGAATCATCTACATTCAGACTGTGTCAAGCTGTGAAATGTTTTGAACTTGTTCATTGTCAGTGACCAAAGGTCCAAGTTGAAATTATAAACCTGAAGCCAGTAGGAGTGAATGTTGTTGGGGAACTGGGGAGAGTTCATACTAAAACCACCACACTTTAATGACACCTATTTATTTCTATTTTCCATTTAACCATTCCTCTGTGGGCTCTGCAACACAATAATGATTCATGTACTACTTAACATTGCAGATAACTAATAACCAATATTCCAATGATCAAGATAGTGAGTTAAATTAAGTTTTCATTCCAAAATGAAATGGCCTTTGTTAGAAATGATTTCTTGTGAAGTGGTGAAGCAATAGAGAGGCAGCATTATGTGGACAAGACAATAAATGAATGTTAAAGGAATAGTCTGCCAAAAAGATGTCTTGTGCTGTATTCGTAGGCATCAAAATATTAAATTGTCGCAGTCAATTTAAGATTCAACATTATATGGTTTTGGAATCAAACCTTTTGATACTCAGCAGCTCTGATTTCCAAACTTTTTGGAAATACCCCCTCCTCAGAGACCATGGCCTTAGTGGGGACTCTTGTTCTTACTGGATTAAAAAAAAAAGCACCTAAAAAGTTAATTACGAAATTATATAACTGATCAATTATTGGACAGGACATCATTTTGTTGGATAGAAATATGTGGTATTTTTTATTTTTAATGTAATCCTTATATCATTTCAGGACCCTCAGAAGATACTGTTGATCCCTTGTGTGTTCAACAATAGCTATAATGGTACAGGGGTACATTTAGAAATGAATGTGATGTATGACAAATCACTTACAGTATTTTCTATTTGTTTGTCTCACTATTTTGTACAAAACACAAATGTACAGCATTTGACTGCATACAGATTACTCTAGTTTGTATCTCACATATAAAATGACTGAAAGTGAAACCTGCCTCTCCGCCTTTTATTGATGAAGCACCAGTTTGATATGATCCGAAGTACAGCTCTATTTTTTACCCCTCTCCCCTTCACGCTGTAAAGCCTTTTTTATCTTACAGACCCTTCAAATAGCTTCATGTTGCCAGTTATAAAGTAATCAGCTGACATTTCAAAGCAAAGAATCTATTCCCTGACCTTTCGGTGTATACCAAGGCATTTTGATACAGAGAGCTTTCTCTACTTTCATCTCTTAAATATGTGTGCGCCTGGAACCAATCACTGGCCTTTGAACTCCGGACCTGAAGAATAAAAGTCCAAGACGCTTTAAAATGAGAATAACTGGTTACAGAAGGCAAATGTAAAAGAAACAGGCTTGTGAGAGAGTTTGACTTTCATCTGCTTTGCTTGTTTATGTTGATTTTGATTTTTGGTTTTTGGGAGCATTGTGCCAATATTTTTGTTCATGAAAAGCACTGTAGCAAAGTGATTATCCTTTATTTTATTTCTTATCACACATTACTGTCTTTACTGTGGGTGTAGAGACCACAGCAGTAAATGGTGGCATAATGGCAGATGGTATGTAGTATAGAGTAATGTACAACCAGTATGTTTTGGATTTTATGAGGGACAAAGCCAGTTCAGCTGAATTTGCTGTGTAATCCTTTTTCAAGTCTTAAAATAACACCTGGTCCATGTCACATCATGGGAGAGGGCCGATTTAGGGCAACACGGAGCTTAAATCCCCCCTTTGAGAAATAATTGATGAGGAAACTGAGCGTGCACGTGCGTGTGTGTATCTGTGTGTGTGTGTGTGTGCGTTTTATTCCTATTCCTGGGACAAAGGGAAGCAGGCTCCATTCCACTTGCCTGGACATTATCATACTATTATACAGTGTTACAAGACAATAAAGCTGGTTGCATAAACCTAATCCCAATGCTCAGACTCACAGTGTGACTTCACTCTCACCAATGCCACCACATTAACACACTGCATGTTGCTAGGTAACTAATGGACAGCTTTAAGTGGGAGCAATGAGCAGCAAACTTCACTATAGAAGATGGTCAAATTTAATCAGCAATTACAAATTTCAATTACTCATCATAATTTTGTTGCCAGTGTCCCCAGTTTGTTTGACTTCATTTGTTTGTGTGATAAAATGGTGATGCTAATCTAGTTACATTTATTTAACATGTATAATGTTACACACAGTTACCCATTTTGTAAACTCATAAAAACACGGCTGATATCTAAATCCACAGCAGATGAAATTAACTAGTTGTATCATAGTAATGTAAGAGCTACACGGAGATAAATGTTCCCTCCTGCAGGCGGGTGAATAATTATACTATCTAAACATGGATCATACATGATCCATGCCTCCCACGTTATGGCAGGATAATGTGTTACCATGGCAATGCAATCTGTTCCTATCACTTTGAACCTACACCAGATTGGAACCAGAGGGAAGTCCACAGCATCAGCTTCATCCTCATGTTAGGATTAATAAACGGCTGTTGAAGATATACAGGCACGCAGAGGTTGGTCTGAGTGTATTTGCTCTGAAAAAGTCATTTTTTAAAATAAATTTCCTACAAGAAAGTTATTAATCGTGAAGTCCATTAACCTTAGACTCCGTCAGTGATTCTGTCCTTTCAACAACATCCCACCAATGTATGAATTAAACCTTACTGATCAACATCATTTCAAATCAAGATCTCAGATTTTCAAAGCTACTAGATATGTAAAATTGAAGAACAAGATGCAAAGACACTTTCTAAGTTGTTTTCATTCAATGGAGTAGAGGAGTTGTAAAAAAAAAACAAAAAACAGACTGAAAGTGCTGCAACAAACCTGACACAACTGTCTAAACTAAGACAATGCCATTGAGGTCTAGTGATGTTCTTCTCAAACATTTCACACACTTTTTTGGGGGTATTTGTACATTGAACAGGGTTGAGACAGCGTAGCTATATTTTCTTCAGTATTGTGCATCTTCTTGTTCTAAAACGTGCATGAAAATTCAACTCATTTAGCAGCTGTTCATGGGGCTTTCAGTCACATCATCCATCTTCCTTGGCTAATTGAGTTTACTCAGTTGTTATGGAGATATTTCTTTTTTTTTTCTGAACACTTTATTGACTTCCAGTCCATCTTGGTTGAAAAGACAAGGGGCATGTTTACTGATGTTCACCATATACAACAATGAACTTTCAGTCTAAACTTTTAAGCCAATGTGAGTGAGAAGTCCCTAAAGTCCTCACCGAAACTATCCCATGACTAGGTGGAAAATCTCCTCTGCTGAGGAAAACAAAATCAAAAGAGAATCTGAAGAGAGAAATTTCAGAGCAGATACCTGTAGTATAAAAATAATAATATAGAATGAGAAAAAAAAATTAAATTAAATACAACTTCATGACTTGCTCTGTTCAAAATAATTGAGGAAGATTGCTCAACTTTCTTTTCCAAGGAAATCCCCAAAAGCCAGCAAGAACATTACTTAACTTCTACTAACACAGTTATAGTGGTGTGTGTTTTTTCAGTCTGCGGTAGGCTCCATGCATATCAATGTATCTTTTGTGAACGTGACGGTGATGAGTGGGTGTGAGAGTGGAGAGTTGGGTAGCTGCGGGATGCCAAAGGGTTACGGATCCATGAGTTCCCCAGAGTGGCAACGAGCAGATGCATGTTGTCATAGCAATGGCTGCTGTGTGTTTATACCTACTACTGGTTCTTTCAGGACCCAAAATTCAAGTGTTTAATAAGTAAATTGGACGTCGTAGCCTCAGCTGTTAATCATGGAGTTGTTCGTGTTGTCATTTGTGACACGTGACAGCCTGTTTATCCACGTGTGAGATCAAATAAGAGGCAGATGTATTAACCTGAGCGTGTTGCACTCAGTCTTCATTGTAAGCAGCAGGTGGTTTATCCTTATTATTTTTTCCCTCTCTCTCTCTCTTGAAGGGTCCTTAACCTCTCCTCCTCTTCTTCTTCCTCCTCCTCCCACGCAGACCTCCCAGGCGCTCCTTTCCGCCGGAGGCTTCATGGACGAACCGCTTGATAGTATAAAAAAAAAAAAAAGAGGCGATAACAGTGAAGATGTTGAGCTCAGATACAGTGTGTGGGCAACACTAATTCATTATCGGCTGCTTGGTGGAGAGGAAGACATCTACATGACGCTGTGAGAAGCATCCTGGACGGACTGAGGTAGGAAGGAAGAAGGGGCTTTTCTCTGTGATGAACTTTCTGCAGCTAACGTGCTAATACAACAAGTTCTATGATGACTTATTTACTGCAGTCTGACACGGTTTGAGCGAAAGTTGTGTTCAAGATTGTGAAGTTTTAATTGTTTTTGCAGCATCCTAAGAAACACCCAGCAGCAGCAGAGGAGGAGAGGACCTGTCTGCCTGTTCATGACAGCCTGACACATTCAAAGGCACAAACAGGGTATAAGACTTTCTCTCTTCATCTATACATTTTCAATGATCTATCTATCTATCTATCTATCTATCTATCTATCTATCTATCTATCTATCTATCTATCTATCTATCTATCTATCTATCTATCTATCTATCTATCTATCTATCTATCTGTCTATCTGTCTGTCTGTCTATCTGTCTGTCTATCTGTCCATCTATCTCTATCAAGCCTAAAAGAAAGGTTTGCTTCAGTGATTTTGTCATTAGACTGAGGATGGTTATAACGTTTTTGACATTTCTTTCTGTATCTTGGAGCTCTTTTGAGTGAGTGCATTCAAAATTTAATACACACTCCTTCCATGTGCCATTGCTGATCTGTTAAATTGTGTAGGCGTCACCGCTGCAAGACAAACAGAACACGTCTGGTTTAATGTCGATATAAGGAGAAATGCAAAATTGTGACATGAGGATTAAAACAAAAGCTTGATATTGAACTTTTTTTTTTTATCCAATACTAAAATAACTTTGTAATATACTTAGTGTGTGTGTGTGTGTGTGGTGTTTTTCATTTCCTGAGCAAAGTGTTTTTCACAAGCTCAGTAAACTCTATTAGTGGACAACTGGGAAGCTTTTTCTTGGTTTTCCTTCAAATACCATCATGTGTGTGCTTTTGTTTCCTTGAAGGAAAAGAAATAAGGGTGATTGGTTGTTGCCAGGTGGATGCTCCCATCAGTCCAGAGGAGATTTGCATACAACTGAATCTTTCCGAACATGCTCACTATGAAACCTTTGATTGCCTGTGAAATGGTGAGAGGTGCCAGCATGTTTGTCCAGAACCTCGACCTTGCGCATCTGCCAAAGGTCTGGATTTTAAGATCAAACGACACCTGTCGATCAGTCTGAGTTGTTGTGGTCACGAGTGGGTATCTCTGCAGCCACTATAGCACCAGTGTGCAGCTACATGTGGTGTTCATCAGTTTACTGTAGGCGTAGTCTGACCAACTGGATGTAGGCCATCAGTAGGAAGCTGCCATTTGTTGCCTGTTCCAGATGTCTTTGGTGTTTTTTTTGTTGCATGTACTTTGTGGGGAATCGGCCAATTTAAAACAACAATTGTGATCGGTATTAAGAAATGTCATAATTAGCTATAACTAAGATAGACTTAATCATGTCACTTAAAATCCATTTTGGAAGTTTCAGTCTCGATGTTTTGTTGTGCACATTACCAGGTTGCGCTGTTCGGTGTACAGTCACATGAACAGGTTTCTGTGCAACAAATCAGTGTCCAAATTAAAACTATAGTCTAAAGCAATTTAATTGAGGGTGGAGAGTTGGATTAGAGGATGGATGCATGGCTCTAACTTGTCACAGAGTACAAAAGGTGGGCCGGACAGTGGGCATGTGCTCGCACGTGTGTGTGTGTGTGCGTGCGACGTGTGTTTGTGTGTAAGTGTGAGAAGGTCAGACCATATGAGAGGCCTTTTCATGTCTGTCTGCTTATGAGAGCTGAGCGGTGAGTCGTCCTGTCATTGTACCACTCAGCTTCGGACACTCGCTTCCACTCTGAATCTCTTGTGCACTCTTGTGAAGCTGAAAGTGTTGACTGACTTTGCTTGGACTGTTTGAGACCTCCTGTAAACCATGAGTGGTGAGTAACCAGTGAGCGGCTTGTTGAACTTTGCAAAGTTGACTCTTGTGTGATCAGGAGGAGAATAATGGATATTACAATGAATCAGGACAGAAAGTTTGAATTTTGCCAGTGTTGTACATTTATGACAGAATACAGCAGACACTGTTTTTGATTTTGATCATGATTTACTGGATTGGTTAACATGGTTTATGTATTACATAAGCAGTTGGCCTCTGAAAAATTTAAGTCTGGCTTTATTGCGGTATAAAAAATACATTTAAGAGAACTATTAAGCAGTATTATTAAGGAATATGCAATAGCTAGAAATAGCATCACATCTCATGGTCAGTGGTGTAGTCCAATACTAATGTGGAGCCTAATCTCTTTGCTTTTAGTTTAATGTTTAAATGTTTTACTGGTTTGCTGCTCATCCAATGGTGGATGTCTGGGTTGTCAGACAGAGGAGCGCTGATGGTAGCCTGACCAGGACAAAGCGGTTTTACCCAGAGTTGGCTGCTTTAGGCTGGAAGGTCACTGAAACTGCCAAACATAATAAAACATTATATTATCCTAATGGTTACATGGCTCAAGCACATGGTAATACAGGGGCTGTGCTCCTATTCTATTCTATTCTTTAAGCATTTTTATAGTTCAAAACAAACTTTAATAATAATTAAAAAAGACATGTAACAAAGAGACTTCCCCCAGATTGGAGTAGGTACATGAGCAGTGATGATCAACTGAACATGACGTGAAACACCAACAATAACAGAAAGTGCTGTGGCTGTCCTCGTAAAAAATGTGTTGCACAATTCACAATTTATGTAGCTTTGCACTAAAAAACAGACGATAAGTGCTTTGGACTTGGCTCGAGGACTTTCTGTGGACACTGATTTTTCAGTGACTGATCAGAAAGAGCAAAGGACGTTGCATGAAATGAGTGTCAAACAGCGTCCAAGATGAAAGTCATTGCCCATAAAACGGCCCAAACCCTGCCAGACTGCACTGCCAAAGAACATGAAAAGAGGCCTGATGAATATTGGCAGCACATTTTTTTGGTCAGATGAAACCAAAACAAAATAGTCTGGATCAGATGGGGTCCAGCATTTTTCACGTGGGACCGGCCAGGACCGCCACACTGACAGCACAGTGCTTATTGGGGGTGTGCTGAGATGACATTTATAGATGGCATTATGAATTCAGGTTCTTCTACCCAAATACTGAATGAGTCTCTTGACGCTCTGCACATTTTCAAACATGATAATCTCACACAACTCACACACGAGTTTTTCCAAGGAAAAAAGTGAATACCATGAACCGGCCTCCAGTAGATACTTTTGGGGTTCAGCCGTTCATGAAAGAGCAGCTGAAAAGAAACATTTGTGAATGTGTAAATTTCTGCCCAGGGGGACTGACCGTACTGTGTTTGGTTCATAAACATGGATTATTGAAAGCTTGATTAGCTTAATTTGACTTCGGCTAACCCTGCATTAAGTGGGCCAACTTTGTAATCACTTAATATTTTAGTAATATCGGGAGCAGAGTTTCGTTGTATGAGGCAGAGCAGTGTAGCCTACTGTCTTTACGTTAAGCAGCTGATGTTTTTCACAGTGTAATTAATTCTCCAAGGCTTTTTTCTCTATACATTGTTTTGTGTACTGGGTTGTGTGAGGCTTAGTTGCACTGAACACACACGGAACATGACATAAACCGTGTGTTATCATAAGTGGTCGTCCATTTCACTGCTAATGTAGGTCTGTAGACACTGGTAGTGCCTCTTCGTCCACTCATATCCATTCAGCACTCACAGCAAATGAATGGTGAAACAGGATCAGCAGCACTCTCTGACTCCCCCAGCCTTGTTGTAAAACATTGTGACTGCATGGCATATTTGATCAGATGCTTCCTCTTCAGTTACACACACACACACACACACACACACACACACATACTTATAGGCAGTGCGGTGTGAGAGCTGATTATTCTGCATCTGACACCGAGCTGAATAATGGCCTTGATTATCCAGGGTCATTCCACAACCTGTGCAACAATGGGTTACTGTGTGTAATAGATAGATGTGAATCTCAGAACAATAGACAAAAGAAAATCAATAGAAAACTGGGATGTAAACAGAATAGAAGTCTTTGGAGATCATATGCTTAAGTGTTTATCCCCTAGAGAAAAGTAAAAATATAAAGGTGTTGGAGCTCAGAGTGACTGCATTGGATGTGAAGGAGAAGCGGAGAAAGAGGTTTGGCCGTGTTGTTCTTGAAGTGTGGGGCTTCAAGTCTTTTACAGAGGGTAATTCAGAGGAAACACTTTAGCCTTTATAGATAAGGAGAAGTGAGACCAACCGCCACGTGCTCCACACAGTCTGCTTTTGTTTTCAGCAGGAGAAAACACGGTAAGACCACAGAGGCTACTACTTGTAGTTTTAGTGTTGGTACAACTCTTCTCCACTAAATATCAAGACAAACTATCACTTAAGTGCATTCATACTTATGGAACCATAACTACACTAAACATATTCAAGGTTTTGTAGTGTTAAGTACTAGTTTAACATGTCTGTATACCAGTATTTGATGTTTTCTGTCCACAGTATCAGTGTTTGTGAATATTTATGTCACGGAGACAAGTCATGGGGACAATCTGTATGTTTTTTTGAGTTTTGAATGAGTCTGTGAGTACCTATAATAATATGTAACAAATGATCTCTCTCTATGTCATCCTCTCCCTTTTCTAGTTTCCCACGAGACCTGCCTCCTGGACCAGGTGCTGGAGCTGATTATGAACGAGAAGCCCCCCAACAGTGCGAGCCTTTTCCTGAACGAGGACGCGGACAAACCCCCAGTGGCAGAGAGAGGGGACTTAAGGAGGCGTTTACGCAGGGCAATGGAGAGGAGAGCCAGCAGCATGAAGGAGAGGATGAGCTCCGTCAGCAGGGAGAGTGTCAAAGGTTTCCTCAAGAGGAACCTGTTTGTTCTCCTGACTGTTGCTGCTGTGGCTCTGGGTGACTTTATATGACTTTCATACATTTGTGCTTTCACATTGTTTGATGCGTGTGTGTAATCCTAACCCTATGTGTGTGTGCAAATTTATTCAGGTGTAATCCTGGGCTTTGCTCTACGCCCCCACAACCTGTCCTTGAGGGAGATCAAGTACTTTGCCTTTCCAGGGGAGCTCCTAATGAGAATGCTACAGATGCTGGTGCTGCCTCTCATCGTCTCCAGTCTGGTCACAGGTCAGCTTTAAACTGAAGAACAAATTCACTTAATGCTCCCAGAGTGTAGATTACAGTAGATTACAGGTCAGACCTGAACACAACGCCTGACTTTCATTTGTGGAGATTTCTATCTTACAGGTTTTTGTTCTGTTTCAGTCAAATCGATAACAAGTGTAGTTTTACACAAATATTGTTTATCTTAGAACTTTAGACTGGGTGATAACAAAATCAAAATTTGCAGTGAGAACCAATTGAAGTCTAAATTGAATGTCCTCTGTCTCAGGTATTTCCTCTTTGGACAGCAAAGCGTCTGGTAAAATGGGTATGCGTGCAGTGATCTACTATATGGTGACCACTCTCATCGCTGTGTTCATCGGCATCGTCATTGTGATGATAATCCGGCCGGGGAAAGGCAGCAGAGACAGTCCTGTGACCAAAAGTGGAAACATAGAACCTGTTCAGGCCGCTGATGCTTTTCTGGATCTCATCAGGTGACAACTGCTTGGAAACTTTACAGATTTGTGAAACTGATACTATATTTAGCCGTTGTCACAATTGAATTAATTCAGAGTGTCTGACATTTTCAGAAATGTTAAACTTGAATTGAAAGATTGATACCACTTTTTATATTTACAAATATAAAAACAGTTCTTGTCTTTTATATAAGTTTTTGCAAGAAAGCTACTAAACATATTTCCCAAACTGATCCTCCTCCTTTTGAAAGATTTGTATATTTACAAGGATGTTCACGCATCACAAATAGTGGACACCATAGGTTGCGTTTATGTGGAAATACAGACCTATTCATTCAGTAAAGCCAAAGTGTGACACTGTGTCCTGATCTGACACTCCATACTGATGAAACTCTTCAAGATTACTCTTCGAAGTTATGAAATGGTTAGTGATTAACACAGTGAAGTATTATGGTACAGAGTTCATAACCTGTTGTGACTCATCTGGTCTTGTTTCATTTTTATCTCAGGAACATGTTCCCTCCAAATCTGGTAGAGGCTTGTTTCAAGCAGGTGAGGCCATCTTCTTTCTAGCTCCATTTTCTTTTGGAACAAAAAAACTGCTCATTCTTCACACCACATCACCACTTTCGTAGTCTAACTCAAACACAATGAGGAAACATCAAAGACAGAAAAGCGCACATCAGACACTGTGAGATCACATTTTCTTCACATGACTTTCAAAGACTTTGCAAACAGAATCCATGTCAAATCGTATGCTCTCTTTTACAGTATAAAACTGTGTATAAGAAGACTGTTCATACCAGGAATGTGACAGTGACCCTGAACATCACCGACTCTATCAACGTGACAGAGTCTAACCTGAGCGTTAATCTCAGCAGGGTGCTTCACAACATACAGGTGAGTGGCAGTCATGTCCTTCAAAGAAAACAAGGACATTATTAGTTAGAGCTTGTGGTAAACGTGTGTGGAAGTGAGATGAGGCCTAGGTAAAACTGATATATGTTCTGCAAATCTGTACGCTGCTACCCTTTTCCACAACAGGAGACAGTGGAGGAGATGGTCCCTGTGTCTGGCTCCTCTAATGGAGTCAATGCTCTGGGTCTTGTGGTTTTCTCCATGTGCTTTGGTCTTGTCATTGGCAACATGAAGCAGCAGGGCCAGGCCCTCAGGGACTTCTTTGACTGCCTTAATGAAGCCATCATGAGACTTGTGGCCATCATCATCTGGTCAGTAAAGACTCAATTCCAGCTCAGCAAGTAAAACAGATTTCTTCAGAGATGTCATTGGTTTATTTTTTCTTTCAAGTTTGGTTTTTGTTTGATGCACTTAATACACCTTCATGCCCATAAAACATAGCATAATTGTTTTGGTTACTAACATAAGATACAGTACTTAGCAGGTCTGTATGTTCATATCTTCCTCCATGCTCATTCATCTCATCTAAATCTCTCTATCAGGTACGCTCCCCTGGGCATCCTGTTTCTCATTGCAGGGAAGATTGTGGAGATGAAGGACCTGGCGGAGGTGGGCAGTCAGCTGGGGATGTACACTGTCTCAGTCATTGTGGGTCTCCTCATTCATGGCCTCTTTGTCCTGCCGCTGCTTTACTTCCTGGTGACCAGGAGGAATCCCTACACATTTATCGGTGGTCTGCTGCAGGCACTCATCACAGCTCTGGGGACCTCATCCAGGTAAGTCTCGTACTGTGTTGATATGATGCAATATTATATGGTATGCTATAAATAATTGATATGAAACAATATGAAAAATATAGCACAACACAATATAGTATTACATGATTCGACACAATTATCCTGCACAGAAATGCAGTTGTCAAAGCTACCCCAAAAACATGTGCAATTCTGAAAGATGGCAACAAAAACACAAAATCCACAACTCAAAACAAACAATTATGTTTGTGCTACTTGTTCTATTTTGATGCTTTGTTACATAAAATATCAGGCAGTAAATTTACATGAAATAATACATCATGAATTGTATTTTTAAAAAGTTGTGTGTGTATAATCTTAATGTATTGCATTTCGTGGCTAATTGATCCCTGCTTCCTCCAGCTCTGCCACGCTGCCCATCACCTTCCGCTGTCTGGAGGAGAATAACCACGTGGATAAAAGAGTGACACGCTTTGTCCTCCCTGTAGGTGCCACCATTAACATGGATGGCACTGCCCTCTATGAGGCTGTGGCAGCCATCTTTATCGCTCAAGTCAATGACATGGACCTAAACTTTGGCCAGATCCTCACCATCAGGTAACAGTTACAAACACACCTGTCAAAAAAGACTGATTTCAGGCCAGGGAAAGACTGTTTTTCAGTTCAGTTGTTCCAGACTGTTGCTGCTGTCAGGGAGTACAGGGTCAGGAATGCAAATCAACATTGAACGCTCACAACATTCAGGCTAAAAGTTGTCTCTTTTAAACCTATTTCAGTAACTATTTTAAGTCCAATTTCCTTTATTCTGACCATCTATGTAGGGACTGCAGATTAAATTAGGTTGCTTATTTAAATTATTGTATCATCACACTTTTCAGTTTGATCTTATATTTCACTGGTTGTGTTGAAAATATCTTTTTGACCCACATCTCTCTGTTGCACTTCATGCCAGAGGAAGTTTACTCCATGACTCACCTGATCAGGCTTTTCATCAAGAGATGAGAGTTTCTATGTGTAAAAACAGTCATACAGATTGTACTCCTACTAGAAAATGTTGTTACATTGCTCTTGAGAACGTGTAAAACTTACTATAATTACCAGAACATATCCTGTAGTGTTGTGACCATCTCAGTAGTAAAAGTAAATTTACATGATTTTATTATTCATCACTCTACTACTCCCACCAGGAGTGCACATGTGCTGTTTGTTTGTTTCCCTTTATTAAATGTCTTCACTCTCCTCTCAATCCCTCCCACCACCCACTCAGTATCACAGCAACTGCTGCCAGCATTGGAGCAGCAGGCATCCCTCAGGCTGGCCTGGTTACCATGGTGATCGTATTGACATCGGTGGGACTGCCCACAGAGGACATAACACTGATCATCGCTGTGGATTGGTTCTTGTGAGTTCCCACTAAATGTCAGCGTGATGGGGATTGGTCTGTGTACTGTTCTGTGGCTCTGCCAGCCTAAATGTCATAGTGAAGCTTCAGAGAGACCAGAGGTCCCACCACAACAAAGGTTACTGATGCATAATGCAGAGTGACAGCTCAGAAAGCCTGTCTTTACAGGCACATTTTCAAATTTTTAACCGCCTGCTTTCATTGCACAAAATAAATTATATTTTTCTTCCAGTATTTCTCAACTTTCTGTCTCTTTCTGTCTATTTTTAACTGAGTCTCTCTCTCTCTCATTACCCCAGGGACCGCTTGCGTACCACCACCAATGTGCTGGGTGACTCACTCGGGGCTGGCATCGTGGAGCACCTTTCCCGTGGAGAGCTACAGAATCAGGATGCTGAGGGGCGCAACTCTGTTATCGAGGAGAACGAGAAGCCCTACCAGCTTATCTGCCAGGAAAACGACACTCTCAACCACCACAACAGTGAGACCACAATGTGAAAAAATAAACCACAATCAAAGGGGCTTTGTGCACCAAAAGAACTTTAGCTAGAAGATTGGCTCGCAATGGCGCAGGGGTGGTTTTTAGGGAAAAAAATAGTTTTGGGTCAACACAGCCAGTGCTAAGGGGTTCGCAGAGTGTCCTAAACTCTTCTGACCCTTAAACAGAAAACGTTGTCAAGGAAACGAGGCAAACAAGGCTTGGTCTGGGGCTGCTTGGTGACGGGAAATAAGTCCACATGCTGTTAAAGAACAGTTACATATCCACTGCTAATAATCAGTGCCAGTTATTTGGGGTTGTTGAAAAAAAAAAAAACTCAACCTGTGAAATAAAACTGAAAGTTGTTTCTAAAATTATTTTCAGGTTCATCGGGTTTTCAAGTTGGAGAATTAGAACACTTCCTACTTTCTACCAGCATCACTGTTAGACTACAGAGTATTGTTAGAGAGAAGCAGCACCATATTTCTCATTTTGTGAATATATAATTCATCCTGCTATTTATGTTGCATGGCCTAACACAACATTGCAAATACCTATTTTTTGTCACACTCAAATCATCATGACTACCTCTGACAGGACCTTTAGATGTGGACCTTCTCCAGCTCTTAACACTCAGTGGAACATATCAGCAGGATGTAAATATGTCATCAGTTATTACCTGAGATCCCATATTTAAGTCTGCTCAACTTAAGACTAATTTTTTTTTAAGTTTGCTTGCACAAAACACTGGATTATGGTGCGAAGGAAAGTGTATACTTATCTATTTCAAGTGAATTGGTAGAATGTTCTTTTTTCTTCTCAGAACATTTTTATAAGTGTTTCTTGTATTTCTTTGGTGCTATATCATTTATTGGCACAGGACTGTAATGCCACACACTAATATAAGCATTATACCTGCAGTATTACTTTCTTACTTATTCTGAAATGGTTATTTCATATTTTTTTCTCTTTTTTTTACTCAAGTCAGTCATTGAATATTGTGTTACACTAGCCACAATAAGGAAAATTAAAGGAGATAAGCAAATAAAGCAAAGTAATGGTTGAATTTTATTCCTTTTTTTCACAGTTGAAAGTTCTTGTTTTTTCACTTTCAGGTTGTTTTTTCATCATATAACTTTACCGAAATATTTTTTTTTTTTTATTACTGGCAAGAGAAGTTTCAAGACCATTATTGTTGGTAATGACAACAGCGTGCGTTAAAATCATTGCACCATTACACATGCCTGTCTGTGTTTTTTGCATTAAACTATAAAGTAAAACTGGATTTTGTTATGTTTTGCCTGCAGTAATCACAATTTATTTTCATTGTTTTGTGAAAATGTACTGTGAAAAAAGTTTGTGAATGCCTTGAGGAATTGAATGTACAGTTGCTTTATGCTTTTTGGTGTTGACTGTTATAGAGGAAAGTCTTGTGAATAATTATGAAAGTGAAAAGGTATAATAAGTTTAACTGAAAGCTTTGTGACCTTGTGCCACTTTTATGCTCATTAAGATGTTTGACTTTAGTTTTGATGCTTGACGTTATTTCAGTAAAAATATTATTTTTCAAGGAAGAGCAGCTCAACATTGTTGATGGACAGTTTATGAGAAATGTGACGAATAAATGGCTCAGGAATTAAACTGTGATTCTCATTATTGTGTTTGTGGCTACCCCTGGTGGATGATATTCTCCTGGCCAGAAACCATGCTCTCAGAGGCAAACATGGGTCAAATGATATATGTGAACAGTAATAATGATCGTGTGATTTCTGTTAAAATAGTTGGATTGGAATGTAAATAGGTCATTGCTATAAAGGTCAAGCCTGATCTTGTATGCCCCTCGGTAGGTTTGAAAAGCAGGGGTTAACTTGTAACCTCAGACATTAGCCTTAGTTTGAAAAAATTTCAAAACAGACCCACATCACTAACTGATGCACAGAAAATTACCTTCACACAGTATTAACTTTGAGAAGACAAAGTTATGAGCCCTATATTATCCTAGAATACAAACTTATATTATATATAATATATAAGTTTTTATTATATATAAACAACAGTTATGAAACAGTTATAAAACTATACCACTTTGTGGTTGGATATCTCTGCCAGCCAACCAAGATCCAGGTGATGTGGTTACAATCCTGCCTGAGTTGAAATAAATTATGAGAGACTAATGCAATAAAGCAGAACAGCAGAATGGCACAGTGAAGTTGACCTTTGAACATTTGGAAATATCATCACTTAATTCATTTCATTCTTTTGACATTAAAGTTAAATTGTGCAAAATTGTACGAATTTCTGCGTTATGGCCAAAAACAGGTTTTATGAGATCACAGTGACCTTGACGTTTGACCACCAAAATCTAAGCACTTCATCCTTGCATCCAAAAGTACATTTGTGCCAGAATTGAGAGGATTCCATTGTGTTTGCATTGCAAGCCATGTTATGTGAGGTAATGTGACCTTGACCTTTGACCATCAAAATCTTAAGGCTTGAGGGCCAGTTAATTCTCTCCCAAACTTTAATGAATTTCCCCCCCAAGTGTTATTCAGATGTATGTGTATGCAGAAAGACCACCTGAGAAAGAGTCAACAGTCATGCTAGTATGCAGCTCTGTTACTACGCTGCAAAGAAGCGTTTTGAACTTAATGCTTCTTATTAGTCATATTAGTATAATTAGTATATTATTATATCAGATATAAGAGTTTGTTTACAATGGTCAATGGTCTTTGTTTTAGTTTAGCTTATAAGCACAATTAGGCTGGTAGGGTCATCAGTTTTACAGCCATTTGGGCATAAATCGAACAACATGACAAATTTACCTGATGGTGATTTGAAAATTAAGGAATAATCCCAAAAAATAAAAATAAAAAATAAAAATCCAGCTCCTTCCGAGGATAATATTAATGTCATATAATGATAATAAGAATATTTCAGCATGAACCAAAGATTTCCATGGCTAACTAGAGTGTGTAGTACGAAGGACATGCACACAACACAAGAACAAAAAGACAAGAAAAGACAGCGAGGCAGTTGTAATTATTATTTCAGATTAATTTATAAAATTGAGATACTGTGTTTTAACATACAGTGCATTCTTCTACAATACTTGTGCATGTTTCACACACAATTGAGCCCTCAAAGATTTAACAGCCTTGCCATGTGGTGAACTGAGTCATGAATACTTTGGCATAGTTAAGTGACAGACTACTGGTGAAAAAAGACAAATGTAAACTGCAAATAGATATGGAAATCACTGGTCAATGTCTGATGGCCTAATTTTAAATGACTGACTCAGGTTACATACTGGAGTTACAAACAGTCAATATACAAAGTGGATAAATATAAGGAACATTTGCTTCTTAAGTAACAGAGTTAGGTGAAATCTTCATTATGATCCCACTTTGATTTCCCCTGTCTAACAGTCAGATACAGAAGGTCAAAGCCTGAACAAGGATCTTTCAACTATAAGACGACTAAGACCTTGATTGTACAAAATGAGGTGCAAATCAGTATTAGTTTCCCACTATTCTGCACGCTCAGTGCACTGAGACGAAACCCCATCTGCTTTACTCTGTGAAGTGTCATTACACATTACTGACGGTATACAAGTCACAAATAAGCATAGAGTATCTTGCTAATATACAATATTAATACCACTGCTCATTTATCATTTGTTGAACTACAACTTTTTCAATGATTTTACATCAGCCACAAGTAGTTTTGTTTTTGTAGAGGGAGACACTTGCAGGCAGCACCCAGCAAATAACAGTATGAGCCATTAGAAAAAGGAAAAGAAGAAATCAACTCGACTTATCTTACAAGTAAATACTCCTCTGTTGAGACTGTTCCAGCCACGTGTTTGGGAATATTTCAAGCACAGTTCATATTTAAATATCTAAAGCCATTTAAATATGTATTGCTGCCCAGGTCTTGTCCCAGGGAGACAGATAGTGTAAGACAGAGAGACACGAGACGACTGGAGAATCAACAAGCTTCGCCATGTTAATGCGAGTTGCTGAAAGTTTACTTGGCCTGTAGTGGGGAGAACACAATAATAAATCATGAGACATTTGACAGGGGATTTTTTTTTGTGTATATATTATACACAATATTAACAAAGGTTTAAAGACTTACTTATGACTATGAGTTTTTCTGCACCCCATCACTCCACATTGAGAATGGCCCAGTTATCTTTCTTGTCCTGATGATCACAAGAGAGCGAGCTATATTAATGTCTCAGGTAACAAGAAAATGAGATGAAGAGATACTCCTCTGCACTACATTTTATGGCATATTTGATGCACAGAGTGTTGTTGGATTACTGGAGGGTATTGTGGCTCGTGTCTAACCTCTGACATGACAGGCAGGTTGTCATGAGGAAGGAGCCACATGGTTCGGTGGGCCTTGGTTCTCTGTCTCTGCAGGAGTTTCCTCAGCAACCTCTTCACCTTCCGGTCCCTGGGGTCTGCACATTTTACTGCCTTCTTTGTGTAAAGACTTCAAAAATAATACAATGCTTATTAGAGAATACAGGAAGGCAGCACAAGATTCTGCTGAACTTTGTGGGAAAAGGAAAGTAATCTAAATCTATATGTATGCTGCTGCTCTATATATATTGCTGCTCTACTGTCAGGTAGGAAACCAAAGGAGTCACAAAGTCAAACTGTGATCAAAAGTTGAAAAGAAGAGGTTGGTAACAATGAAATACAGAGGACCAAACAAAACTCTTGTATCTATAAGAATCCCATGTTTTTGTTAACTGGCCCACTTGAAAAGGCAAAGCTCTTCATTCCCCAGCTACATTGGATTTCTCCCCGCTGGAAACAATAGGTATCACAATGCAGAATGGTTTACTTAACTAAACCCTGCTGTTCTGACTGACTGGCTGCGGCAGGGCTCAGCTGGCTTGGAAGGTATTTTCAGATGGCTTGTTATTCCCACATATTTCCTTTCTTACTTCCCTGGCAATTACAGCTCAGAGCCCTGCCATAACAACATGACCTGGAAAGATGACAATGCCTCTCAGCCCGGCTCTGCCCTCCTCTAACGAGAGGCATATTTTCCATGCCTGCAGTTTGCTGTGTGCTCTTTAGCTCCAGGAGTGGATAGTTGAAATACTTGCATGATGGCTTGTATACTGCAGTCGGGCCCCTCCGTCTGCACCTCAAACCGCAACACATCTTTGGTACGCACCTTGCCCTGGGAGTACAACATGCAGCACTGGACATCTCTCTGCATCTGAACGCCTTTACCTGGGAAACACCAGAGACGGACACAGAGAAAGAGAGCCAGAGAGCATCACAAGAAAAGAAACTGACAAAATGACACTGAATTTCTTTGGTGTCAAACTTAATTAATTACATTGGGTTATAGTGCCTCTTATTTAATACCTATTATTTTAGCTAACAAGGTCATATCAGAGTGAAAATGAGCAACACTGCAGCCTCAAAACTTTAAAACTCCATACATAAAACCACACTATCAGAAATTGTATTTAAATACAGACATTTTAAAGGCATATTTACTTCATAGGATGATGAGTCAGTACTCTGGTGTCAGCAAAGACTGAGGCACTGTGTTTTGGAAGCTTGTGCAGACTGGAAATAAAAATGTTATCTGTTCTACAGAATGTGCACATGCCATCTGGTTACATATACACATTCACATATGGACACACATATAGACACGCAAGAATGCCAGAGGAATTACAATGGCATCCCATTGTGCAGCAAAACATACTATCATGCCAGTGAAATGAAAGAGAGACGGAAAGTGAGAGAAGAAGAGGGGAGTGTATGTGTGTGTGTGTGTGTGTGCGTTGGAGGGTGTGTGTGTTGGAGGGTGTGCCATGATGCCTTTTCATCCAAAGCAATTGGGTAAACAAATTAAAGTGTAGTGTGAGGTAGCAGGAGCAATAAGAGCTGTTAAATAGGACAGTGCTGCTTTGTTATGCCACAGATGATGCAGAATCCATCCTCAGGCACATCACAGCACTTCCAGTGCTTTCACAACATAAAAAAAAAACAAAAAAAAACAGACAAGGTGACACCATCACACAGACTGAGCGCTGACACAGTTGCTGCTTTGCTGTGTGTATGTTGTGGGATTTCAGATGCTCGTCCTCCTGCGTTCTGCCCCTCTGTTTACATCCATGCCTCCCTCCCTGCTGCTCCTGCTGCTGCTATCCCTCTTTCCCTCCTCTCTCCTTTTTCTGTCTTCGCCATCGCTCTCTTGCTACATTGTCCACCTGCAGGGTGCATGCAAGCCATGCAACGCACACACATACAAAGTAAGTGTAGCCATGTCCTACCTTCCACAGATGCCAGGAGGATAACAGTCAGAGAGATAACAGTCAACATCTGCAGCATGACCATGATGAAGCTGGCAGAGAGGAGGAGAGGAGAGGAGGATAATCTACTCTGTCACCTCTCTCTCTATGGCTGCCTCTCTTATATTACTCCCTCCCTCTCTTTATACCTCCCTGCCCATCTCTCACTCACTCACTCACTTCCACCACCTCTCTTTTTCTGTCTTACCGTCTTTCCCTCCCACCCTCTGTTATTCCATTTTCAGTCATTCTCACGCTCAACTTAACTCCCTCCCTCATTCTCCTTCTCTTTCACACTCATCTCACCTCTCACTTATTTCTCCCTGCTTGTTGCCTCACTCAAAATGCCAAGCCTCATTTGTCTCATTTGTGGCTTTAAATTCCTCTTTCATCCCACCTCCTTTCTTGTCCTCAGTGCATTTTCTCTGGCAGGACTGAGGCAGATTTAGTGGGTGAAACCAATAAGGAATCATCCTGTAGCTTTTGCATCAGCCTTGATTTGGCATTAGAATAGCAACTTATCTCCAAATAATATTCAATTAACCGTGGTATGCAGCTGTATAATGCAGTTGTGGAAACTCTTAGACTGAAGAGTGGGTGTGTCTCACTTGTGCCCCTGGAGTTATGTTCTGTGTGTGATTACAGACAAAATACCAAGCACACCCAGACACAGTGATAAATAGCTTAGCTTAACTTAAACCTGAAGAGAA
>OMNW01010615.1:22939-34379 GCA_900303245.1 Selene dorsalis
TGAAAAGTGTTACAGGAGCTTGTTGTGCAATCCTTCGCTTATAGATTACGCATTTAAGCCATGGAGGAAACCCACACGCCACATGACAGAGAGTAATGAGATGAGACCAACCTGAACCACAGCAAAAGTTCCAGTCAGACGCCACAACAAGGCCACTCAATGTAAATAAACACAGAAAGAATGTGTGACAGAAAGGAGGCGAAAGAGACACAGTGTGGATGTGTGCGTGTGTGTTGCTGTAGTCGCACTCGACCAGGGATTTTAATTGTGCTGCACCCAGGATGCCTCAACCAATCAGAGGACTTACTCAGGCACGCTTCTGGGTGACCGCAAAGGAACAAAAAACAAACGCTGGGCAAACAAACCAGCCCTGATCCGAAGCCACTGAGCCCATCCTGTCTCGGTAACAACAGAGCTGTCATGAAGCTTTCAGAAACAGACACCCATTCCTCCACGCGTTCTCTTTTAGATTTTCCTCTCAGGATTTCCCTTTTCCCCCCAATATTTGATCCTATCCTTCCTTTCCCTTTCACTTCCCCCTCTCTTTTTTTTGACTTTCTTACTCCTTCCCTATCTGGATGCTCTCTATCTCCCTCCCCTCCTTCTCTCCCTCCGTGTCATTCAGCCCATCTGGGCTGCCTGGTGGAGTTGGGAACATCGGTCCCTGTCAGGGGAGCTCAGTGGGGCCCTGTTGAAGACACAAAGGGCGGATTACTGCAGCTGCCAGTCACACTAAGACCCACACAGCAGCTCTTCGGAGTCTATACCAGTGTCCTCAACCCTCACACCCAGCCCTATCACAAAGGGACATCATTAGCTCTGGCACAAAGGAGCCCCCTGCTCACCCCGTCTTAAGCAACGCCGCAATCAGGCCCACAAATAGCATGATTAGTGAAGATAATATGCATGTGTAATGTATGCTAAGGCAGTGTCATCTGCTCAAAATAGGAAGGGTATGTTGAGGGGCTTTGTTTTTAAGGAGTATCTCTCACACAGTTTGCGTGCTTATAATTGGATGTATTCCTAGTTGTTGTCTCACTTTTGCAAGATGGGTTCTGTCTTTTTCTTTCTTTTTTTTTGTTCTTGCACGGTGCGCCCCATGAGCACTCGCTCACGTTTCCTTGGGTGAGTTTGAAACCAATCACACATCATCACATCATCACAAATTACAATATGGAAATGTATAATCAAGAAATACAAAAGCTTTATGTTTATGTTTCTATGTCTCCTTTCTTTTCCTTCAGAAACATCTTGAATAATTTCAGTGTCAGAGGATTCAACTTAGGCCTCATGAAACTGTAATGCTCAATTGAAAGGTTCTATTATATATTAACCAATTTTAATTATACATCAAAAAAGGTGTGTTATGATTGGACATTGTAGGAGAATTTCGTTTCTCTTGATTACTTCGGAAAAATCATTACATCACATTTAATTGCAAGAACAAAGAATTCACCACCCATCACTCTCATCATCAAACAGCCCAAATACGGATAGCTCCCCTTTGTTTGTTCTTCTTATTTAATCGTTTCTCATATCACTAAGAAGGGAACAGTTGTGCAATGTCATTTCGTACCAAGATTAATTTCATTTTCACCCATGATCCATCCCTATCCCCTCTGACAGAACACGCCGAGCATCTGGCCGGATTTGCTAATGCACCGAAGCCAAGCAGCACTCGGGGTGCCTAAAACGCGTATTCACTGCTCCAACTCACATGCTGGGTCGCTAACACGCTGTCCAGGATGGTTATAGTGATGGCTGTAGACTACAACTGATAACATCTCCATTCAGTCAGCTTGACCGCTGACAACACTGTATTCAGTGCAAAAGCAACATGGTATGAAATGTCTCTTTTTCTGAAGAGCGTGAAAATGTTCTGCCGCTCTTCTTCTCATGTGTCATGTTACTGCACTGACATACTGCATTATGGGGATCAAGGGGTCAATAGCACTGGTGCTCATGTTCATAATCTGAAGATAGCCTTGAAACCTTGACAAAACAGGTCCGTGACTGAACAATACAGTTCCTCAAGATGTTTACTTGATCTCAAAGTGGAACTATGCAAGATTTTTACCATTATTAAGTTTAAATAATTAATTTATTATACAGCTTCGGAGTATTTGTGGTCATTAAATGACTTGTTACGGGGAGAATGGAGGCTCTTTGCTTTCCACCTAACGTCTCGTGGCCAAAAACCAACCTCGCAAGATCACCTCCAACCCGGTGTCCCAGCTCTCATCTCTGCAGCACCACAACATGTAACCTGTAATCTCTTGTTTATGACAGATAAGAATACACAAATGCACACAATGGAACATGTATATGATATATAATGTTATCCACCACTCCACGGGTTGCCTTCTTGTCTCATCTTTGTTGAAAACAAATGCACATGGCCAGTTGGGGAGGGTGGACGATTAGCAAAACAGCGAAAAAACAACCGGACTTGCATAGTTCCCCTTTAAAGGAATACACCCACATTTTTAAGAAACATGCTTATTTGCTTTCTGGCAGAGAGTTAGATGAGGGGGTCATTGCCATTTCTGTCCATTATAACTAAGGCTACAGTTAATAGTTAGTTATTTTAGCAGAGATACTCTGTCCAAAGGTAGCAGCATATCAGCACGCTTGAAGTTCTCTAATTAACAAGTTTGTATCATCCATACAAAGACACACAAAATACGAAAGTAGATGTCACAACCGAAAATGTGCACACAGACGTGTGTTGCCATATACAAAAATGCATGTGGAACAACCTTCCTATCTAACTCATGACTCAAAGTAAAATGTTACACTATCACTTTAAACAGCAGGATGAACACTGTTTAATTTTTAAGCACTTGCGGTAGAAATAAAGTAGAGGCATAGAGACACGGCCGGAATGACTTTCATATAAAATTATAAAATCTCTTATGTTGGCTGGTGCACATCTTTCCATTTAATAGTTTCATTGAGGGGCTAGACTTTCCATGCCAATTATTTTATCATTGACCCCGGGAATTCTCATAACACGAGAACAGTCTTTGAATTTGTTGGATTAGAGTGAGGAATAATATAAGAATGAGGCTCAAAGGCTCGATAAAGAGGTTGGGAATGCCTTTTAAGTCTGAACCTGGACCAGTGGCAGTCTACAAAGAGAGGAAACATTCACATGTTTCATGTGTGGTGGGAGGGATTTCTGTCCGTGAAAACGTGTGAACATTTTAAATGTAATCTCTGGAGGACTGGCCTCTCTTAAATCATTATCAGGGCTTTCTCACTCATCACCAGCTTGCTTCTTTGTTTTTAGATGTGACAGTGTGACAGTGCCTGATGGTGCCTGAAAGCCCTGGCATTTTCCATACATAACAAACATTTAGGAAGCAACAAACCTGGATGGAGATGAAAACAGAGAAATGCTCAAGTGAAACTTGTTTATGTACATTACTCCTCAGTCAAAGCCAGGACAAGTGAATCAGAAGAGGGCAAATGACATTAACAGCGGTAGGATGGCACAAATACTGGAAAAATCAGCAAGGCCAGAAGGTCACCACACCCTGATTGAAATTCCTTCCCCATATCTATTTTAATTACACGCAAAAGAAAGTTGGAAAAGTAGTATGAATGTTTACAGAGTTTGGCCCTTTGGCCAGGCTGCACTTTGTCAAATTTCTTGAAGGTGTGGTGGCACTGAATCTCACTCTCGCAGGCCTTTCGTGACTACACTTTATGAAGCAGATGGCAGGGCGAGGCTGGGCAACAAGGATTTTGGCACAGCTACTTTACTATACATCCTCTGGGATTTTACTGTTTCAAATTTGGCTCAAATTGGGCTGAGACTTGGGCGAGACTGAGGCCGAGAGTTCAAATGTTCTCCTGGCCACATTTTTTCAGCAACAAGACAAAACAGGCTTCGGCTTTACAGTTAGACGCCATGTCTCGGGCCCCCCATACTGTATGCATTGCACTCCAGAAATATTACCTGCAAGCACATGTTGGAGCTCAAAGGAACAGGGAGGGGAAAATATGACATTTTCAGTTAAGAGCCAGTCTAGAAATAAAGGCCAGTTACTGGGAGATGTGGTCTGCCTTTGATATTCCCACCCAGGCCAGCAAGAACAATAACACACCTGTTTACCAACAATATTTTTGTGCATGCAAGTCATGCATGTACAAAAATATTGTCTTCACAATCACTCACGCACAATGCCACACAGATCATTTCAAATGTTGTTTGATCACTTTTCACCCTGTTGAAGACATAGCAGTTTTCAAAAATACAACTAAAGATATGATAGACAATAAATATCAGTAATAACCATTCTTATCAGAAATAATTCAAGCAAGGACAGGATAAGTAAATCACTTTTGTCTACAGAAGAAAACGTCCATTCTTTTTTCTTTCTTTCTTTCTTTTGCCTGAGGCCTGCCAAGAAGAAATGACTCATTTGCAACAATTTCTTCATGTTGGGAGACGTGGGGGGAAAACCCTCAGACAAAGGAAAGAAATGAGTTATTTCCCCACTATGAAACAGAGTCGAACACAGCCTGCCTCACAAAACAAAACAAAACAAACCAAAAAAAAAAAAAAAACTCATCTGATGCTTTTTAAATACAACAAAGGAGTGGAGCCAAGGTGCCTAACTAAACCTGTCAAATTGGCAGCATGTGCCTGTGTCTGGAAATGCTTTCCTCTCTAGTAACAACTCCCGGGAATTGTAGACGTTTCCTCTGTGAGACTAGAAGAAATCAATCAGCACGAGTAAGTATCACACTCCAGTGGTTTTAACAGTTAATATCCTGATGGTTGGGGCTTGCACACACAGGAAATCAGCCACCAACCTGGTTAAGCATTGCTTGCTCGGGCTCTGTACATATAGGCCCTCGTCAGGTTTTTCACTCAGCTTTCTCAAGCTGAGAGGAAACAGGTGTAAAACAGAAAGAACTTAAACCTGTATCTGGCATTTTATCACTTATTTTACCTTCCAATAAAAAAGAATGACAATTTATCTCACCATTTTTTTAACACACGACCAATTGTGGCAACTTAAAGCTGCTCGAAACAATAATTGGGTGATGTGTGTTCATGTGAACAGAATTGCTCATAGAGACAAAGCCTCTAAGATCTGATGGTGCTGTGCTTTTTCAGTTCTTTCGGTGTAATGTTTTGGTGATTCACTCTTGTTAGTGTCCTTTTTTTGTTTATGATTTTATCATGTAAAGCACTTTGGGCTGCTTTTTTGTATTAAAAAGTGCTCTACAAATAAAGTTTAGTTCATTGATTGAGTGATTAGCACCAGTTTCATCCACAGCAGACAGTAAAGCACTCAAATCACACACTGCTCTTGAAACCAAAGGGTAGCCAGTCAGAAATAACAAGAAGTTAGTGTAGACCAAAGACATAGCTACAAGAAGAATGAATATCACAACTGCAGCCATCAGGTCGATTGGCACATGATTTCAAAACGCAACCACTCAACACTTTCTCTTGATGTAAGATTAACAAAACAGCAAATACATCTCATAAGTACCATAGTTGCCGACTTTTCATTGAATGAATGAAGTGCTGCGTAGTTTTGTCAGTGACAGCAGAGTCGCCAGAAGAGGTGGTCGGTGCTAGAACAGAGTACACAACTGTCACACCTGAGCACAGTGTTTGTTTCCACAATCCCTCCTGTGGTTAGGTCTGGTCATCAAAAACAAATCCACTGGTTATGATTATGAACTGTGGTACTTCTTGAATGTAAATAAACATGTTGAGTCTGAACTCACTGTGAACCTTTCCTGTACTAAACCAGACCAGGAGTTTTCCTCTAACCTTAACCAAAGGTTGAATTATGTTGTGGATGAGTCAGATGTTCTGGAAGAAAACAAATATGTTGTCTGTGATTTTACTCATATATTCAGTGTCAACATATCACAGAGACTTATTTCAATAGAGAAGGAAGACAATGAGACAGGTTTAGGGTGGGGCAGACATTCACCTCAGTGGGAAATACATGAGGGCAGCAAATGGGATCTTGAGCAAGAGGGAAAGTCAGTTGCTGTGTCTCTACAGTCACGTAGTCATGTAGTGTGTATGCAGTGGTGGAGTATGTGAAAATCTGGCTGCTTTGTTCACTTGACCTAAAAATAAATAAAGTGATTGGCCCTGGTGTAATGCACTACAGACATCAGACTGCCTTTAGTTCCGATGATGAGGTCCTTCCCCTTCTGCTATGTTGACAAGATTGCGTCCTTTGAGAATGAGTCCAACATGTATCACCGCACGTTTCCATATTTGTAAGTGTGAATGCACTCAAAAAGGCACCAGTACACAATTTTAGACACTGCAAGTGACAACTATAGGAGACAGAGTGGGACACATCAGCAGATATTGCATATTCAATTTGCTGAAAAAAATCGGGTAAATGAAGTTATTTTTGTTGTTTTGAGGCAGAAGTGATGACTGACATAAATAGAATCAAAATCTAAGTCGATGAAAATGTAGTACACAAATAGGTATTGTCAGCCTTCATGGGACTGCGTGCAGTCATGCACACATACACACACACACACACAGTGAGGAAAACCAGGCTGGCTGTGTTTACTGTTTAGCCCTGCGTGTTGATGTGATGAGACACCCAGGCTGATAACACAGGGCCAGAGGTACCGCCGCTTCGTGTTTGATCTCAGGCAGCTGAGGCGGGCTGAGGCTGGGCATCGGGCACAGACGGAAGAGCGGGGTCAGCGAGGTGTGCTGTGTGCTTGATTACAGACTGGATGGGGGCCCCGCGACCTCTTAGCAGGTCAGCTCTGACCTCTGACCCTGACACAGCAGGGCCTGACGCAGTGTTCAATGCTTTCTCCAGTAACACAGTGGGATGAAAGGAGCAGCTCTGTGCACCGAGAGGACTGGACCACTTCCCCTTTGGACCTGAAGAATGTAGCACACAACACAGCAGCGCACAGTGGAGGACGCTTGCCCAGCCCTTGGACATATGTAGCCCCTGTGCAATAAAAAGGAGCCTTGTCATGCTTCTCTAATCTGATCAATTACTCCAGCGGAGACCTTGCCCTTTCCCACAGAGCAACTGAAGGAAGTTCCTCTAAACTTTCACTCAGAAGAGAGGACGAAATATTTCAGTAACCATGGTGTAACGGCGCACACGGAGGAGTCAAGAGCCGTCCCTGTCAACAATAGAAACCCATGGTGCCAATAGGCAAGCTCAGCATATTTCCATAAATTCCTGTCCGCTACAGAGAAGGTGGCTGTCCCAGCTCGGTGAAGTTTGTATGTAAACACCCTCACCATCAGTTTCCCTCGAGGCACCTAAGTCAGCCAAGTGTTAATCTGCCCATTAGTCTTCAGGAGTGACAGCAGGACAGGGCTGCGTGTACACACACACACACACACACACACACACGAGGAGAAAGAGTACCTGTCATGATATTATATGCTCCGGAGCAGTTTTCCTTTGGCTGCAGTGAGGCAGCACCTGAATATCAGTACATGATGTTGACTTGCACTGTGTGTGGAGATGGCGAGGGAAGCCAGCGAAGAGATGGAGACTTACTGTGTCTGTGCTTGTTGCTTCAATGTTGTGCAGTGATGATGGCGGCATGCAAGCCCTCTGGTTTTTGAAGCTTGGAGAATGTAAGTTAATACCGTCTCGCCTGTGAGTGCGAGCCAAGTCTCAGAGGGAAAGTGATCCCTGACTCACTCTTTTTCTCTGAGGAGCTTTCTGTGGGCTCCTCTCTCTTCTGTCAGCATGGCTCACCAGCGAGGATAGAAGGGTGGAGTCAGGTGCCATTTGGCATGAAGCACCCTTTATCTCTCTGTGAATAAAACAATGGAGGAGTCTCCTGATCTGATTTGGTAATCTGTACACTGAGTGAAGGAGTGGATCCTCCAGAGGGAACTTGTTTTTCAAATACAATGTTTCGAATGCTGAAACGCTGCATTGTTTCATTTGTAGCCATCCTAGCAGCAGGGCTCTGTGGGAGGCAATGTTAACTTAGTTGTTCAGTCCACTATTTTAAATATCTCAAAATGGATCGCCATGAAAATATGCCCGTGAATTCATGGTGCACATGAGATGAATCCCTAGGATTCTGCTTCCTCTAACACCACCCACAGGTCAAAACATTCAATCATCAAGTAAGATATTACAACATTTTATTAACGAAATCTGTGCAGATGTTCGTGGTTTCCAGGTGATAAATCATAATGACTCCTCCAATGCCACTGTGTAGTTGATTAAATAGGATTATGAGAAACACGCTGCCATAAAATGTGGCATAATCAGTCACCTCATGTCACAACTTGTGATCACTGAACTTTTTGTTGAATACAGGTTAAATTTCTGTACAGGTTAATGTGTCAGTACCTTTTAAACGTAGGACATTCCTATCAGCTTCAGGTGTAATCTGTGTTGAGTGCTAATTCCAAGTGTTAGCATGCTAAACTTGAATGGTGAACATGGTAACTGCAAGTACGTTAGCGTTTAGCTCAAAACGCTGCTCCGCTCTTCACACTGAGGTCAGTTCCCTCGCCTGAGTTGTTGGATTTATTGCTTTCTTCTTCTATACTCAAACCTGTCTTTGCCAAATTGAACACATCCAGAATATATAAGTAGCATGACAAATCCCCCTCCTTTTCCATCACTGAGATAATTTCATTTTAATGACAGTCTGTCTGAGACAGTCTTCTGACAGCGTTGCCATAAATCAACAGATCACACGTCTGCAACTTTCTACCTTCACTTTACCCTCAAGACATAGCCCCCCCTCATGCCCCCTCTTCAAAACGGTGACTCATCTTCTACCAATCAAAGGGCAGCACAAATAATCACTCACTTTGGACCTCCCCTGTTTTTTGATTTGCACTTTTGATAGATGGTGTCTTTCCTTGGCTTTAATTGCAAGCTCTTTTCATCATAATTTGATGTTTGTTTCCTGTCGTTTTCTTGGAGATGGCTGCGAGTGCTAAGGGCTATAATTTCTACATCAAGGAAGTCGTTATGAATGACTAGCAGGTGGAATAGACAGCCGAGTAGGGATTTCTCCACTGAACTCACCTGGCGAGTGAATTTAGGAACCGATATTGACGAATCATCACACAACAAACAGACTGATACCACAAAACGCAGACGCTGAAATGCTCACACATACACACACACATACACAGCACAATGAGCGAACTGGAGATAATTAGGGTAATTTCTGTTTGAAGTATTATGCATTGCAATGAAAATAGAACAGATAAAAGATGAGACAATAATAGATCTAAAGAGGACCTTGACTGAATGTTGTTCCAACAAAGAGCATTTTGTTTGACACAATTCATATTGTCTGCTAAACTGATATCCTCTCCCAACTTTATGAGAGATGGAAAAAAAAACAACAACAACAACAGATAAAACAAAATATGCTAAATATGCATTATGTTCTTCAACATGTTGTGTGTCACCACGATGTGTAGAGCATTCATATATTTATTTCCTGCTGCAGATTGACTACTGGTCTTTAAGCAGACAGATAAGGAACTGAAATCTGCTGGTGATAAATTATGCCCTGTGTATAGTTACATTCCTTCCTTATACAACATGCAAAATGTAGTATCTAAAGTGAGAGACAACTGAATTCAGGTCACAGCGCAGCAGGAAATCTTCCTTTTCATGTGAGATCCAGAGGGGTCACTCTTATGAACTCATTAGGAGAGAAATGCTAATGTAGCTCTGTTTCTTTTTTTTTTTCTCCCCTCCTTCCCTCTCTCTCTCTTTTCCCTCCACACCAACTTTCCTGGTTATTTTAACAACCAGGGCTGCGAAAACACAGAGCCTCACTGGAGAATATTATGTATTTTGATGTCAGGAGAAAGTGCGTAAGGTGGTTGTGACAGCGGCTTCATTAGAAAGGCTGTCGTTTGTTGCCTTGTCATCAAGTCGCTAAACTAGAATCGTTACACAGCAAACAAAAGCTTCATCTTTATCTCTACTGGCTTATTACTGATGCACGTCTTTGGCTGCAGCAGACCATATTCATTAAATGGGCCTGAACTGAAAAAAAGATGGTGGAAAAGAAAATCCATATCGCTGAGTGAAATATGTACATCTGTGTAGCATCCCAGTGAACAAATGACCCCTTCTCACAGGCCTTCTAATCAGGAAGATAGGCTTCTCTGCAGCCGTCTCTCACCATGCAGCAGAGAGCGTTAAATAATGAATCTCCTGCTTGCCACGAACTCCCACAAACTACACTTCCACTTAAAAGACCAGAATATGAAATTCAAGGAAACTTTAAGGTTATATTGGAAAATTGCAATGCATGGCACTAAATTAGATTGACACTGCAGCTTTGTTTCCTTTAGACTCACAGTGGCGTTCGAAATGGCTTTATCTAACATGTGCAACAGCATCAATGACATGCTACATTCTGTGGCTTCGTTTGTTAATTCCTCGGTATTTGCATTGTGAATAGGGTCATTCAGCTGTCTTGTGATTTTTTTTGGGGGTGCCTTGGATACTGTCTCCCTTATCTGCCTCTTTGAAAAATATATTGTCTGTTTTTTTCTGATTCAGTTTTCCAGTAGTTTAGTTATTCGTTTCAATATTTCAGACATTGGTCAGACATAAAATGGTTGATTTGTGGACTTTTCCTTCCTCCGTCTGGGCTGCCACAGATCCAGCTGTTGTATGTGTCAAAGTAATAAAAGTAATAAAAGTAACTGCGAAATCTAAATTTTCCTCTTAAAAATGGGTTGATTTTTTAATTGTTAGTACCATTTTATACTGCTTTTTTAAACTAACATGTTTTTAAGAAGATTAAATAACCCTTTGCCGCAAACTGGGTGTGCACATTTAATGAAAATAAGACAACAGAACAACAGCATATCACGCTTAAAGATGGCATTTTTTTATATTTTAAATGTTACACAACTTAACCAAAACATAACCAAAACATGTCCTTGTTTCGGGCAACAACAACAAAAAACCATTGTTATTGCACATTATGAGGTTCTTTATGTTTGGGGTCATTTATATTTCACTGAGGTCTAACTCCCTGTCAGATATTTACTTAACTAGAAATTATAACCAAACTGCAACAACAGATATATAAAAAAGGCTTTTAACTCTATGTTAGAGCTGGATTTGCTGAGACCCATCACTGAGACTCAATCAGTTCAAAATCATGTTAAAATCAAGTCTTATAAAATAAGGCCTTTTGAAGGTTCAGTGTGATAAGTCAGTGTTTTTAGTGGTTAAAGAGGGCCTGAGGTATCCAAACGGGAACAGTAGGATTAAGACTGGTAACCCTAACATAGTCTGTGTTTATGATACAAAATATTACAATGACAATAAACCAAAACTGAACATTAATCATTTATTCCTGTGGTTTATTTAATCTTTTTTCACAGTTTGAATCACCTCACCTCTTACCTCAGGCCCTGCAGGCCTGCACTGTCTCTTTTTAGTAG